>MU754887.1:0-39584 GCA_026770625.1 Nicotiana glauca | reverse complement strand
GGGGGGGCAGTGATTTGTAATTCATCAAGCAAACAATTCAAGTTCTCTCTAATACAATGTTTCCTTTAACAATTCTCTTGTGGTATTTCTTCCATACTCTTAGAGATATTGAGTGTAGTACGGCTGACTTGACATAGAAAGAACGTGAGCAAGTTGTGCAAGATCGTGAGCGAGTTGTCAAGTGTCGCACATGTACTTAGTTAACAACTAAGGACGTGACAACGTGGTATCAGAGCGAAGGTTTCAACTAAGGGAATGGCGAACGATGGAGAAATTAAAGCTTCCAACACCCAACCCAACGTCATCCAGGATGCTACTAGTAAAGTGGCCTTGGAAGAAAGAGGAATGTCACCAACAACAGCCATAAGGTGCCTCGAGGTTGTGTCAAGCGAAGGGCTTACATCCCAAGAACCGTCTACCACTGAGCCGAGTGAGGATGAAGTGGAGGTCTTGCTCGAGGACCCTCGCTCGGTAAAGAGTGGGTGATGAAGATGAACGTGGGGATGGAAGCCGTGGAGATCTTTGGCCAACTCTTGGGGAAGGTGGAAGGCAACCTTAGCGTTCTTGAGGGGCACACTCTTGAAGAGATTGAGAGTATCCAAAATTACTTGGAGGGACATACACAGACCGAGATGGAACTAAGGCAAACCATCACTACCTTAGAGTGTAAACTCATGGAGGCTTTGAGTACTATTGATGATATGAAGGCAAAGATAGAGTCACTCGAGGAGCATGTCAATACTGGCGTGACCGAGGCAGACAACAATATTGTGGTGACGAGAGAGGCCAAGATCGAAGCTCCCAAACCCCTGGTGTTAAAAGGTGTTCGTGATGCACAAGAAGTAGAAAACTTCCTTTGGCACTTGGGGAACCACTTCAAGCAAGGAAAAGTCAGGGACGACGAGGCAAAGATCAATACTGCGGTATTGTATCTTTGAGAGATTACCATGCTTTGGTGGTGTCACGACCCGGATTTTCTACCCTCGAGAGTCGTGATGGCGCCTACTAGTGAAAGTTAGGCAAGCCAACTAACTGAACTATTTAACCTGTTTTCCATTATCATTTTATTTAATGACTTCGCATCACCAATTTATAGCAACATAATTTAACATGTGGAAGAAACAAATTTGAAGTTTAACAGTACTACTATTACCATCCCATAACAAAACCACCCAAGATTTGGTTTCACAACTTCACACACTGTCTAAGAGTACTACAAATAAGGGTCAGAAAGAAATAACAAAATACTGTCTCTAGAACTACATAAGAGAAGCAAGAATAGATGGAGGGAGACCCCAGGCCTGCAAGCCTACATCGGGTCGCCTAGTAAGTAGGAAGCTGAAACCTCACTGCGGTCCAAAATCTGCAGCACTGGGATCTGCACTAAATAGTGTTGAGTGTAGTATCAGGACCACCGACCCCATGTGCTGGTAAGTGCCTAACCTAACCTCGGCGAAATAGTGACGAGGCTAGGATCAGACTACCAAATCAACCTGTACAGTTATATAATATACAGCGGAAAATAAAATAGAATTAAACAAGTAAGGATGGGAAGGGGTACACGCCGTGGGGTATATCAGTATCAACAGTAAATAAAGAAGAACAACATAAGGATAACTTATAATTCACAGCAAACAATGAGGAACTTGTATCAAATCCATAAACTCTTTGTATCAACAATTGTTTCGGCGCGCAACCCGATCCCAATATATCATTGTTGCGGCGTGCAACCCGATACAATCATATCATTGTTGTGGCGTGCAACCTGATCCAAATATATCATTGTTTCGGCATGCAATCCGATCCAAATATACAATCATAACAACCATAACAAGAGTCCCGACAAGGGATCAATAAGAACTACACTATCCCGGCAAAGGAGTCAACAATAAGAATGAATACATCTCGGCAAGGGAAAATCAGCTATAACCAAACTTGTTCCAACATCCACAACCTAAACTAACACCAATGTTCAACCATAAGTAATATGTACGAGAATAATTACAAACCTTGCTCAACCCAGAGAGTCATAGATTAGGCATTCGTAGTAGTTCTCAATAACACAATAATTTCAATTTAAGACTTACAGTCATGCTCGACACCGACATATAGATACTCATCACCACACCTATATGTCGTACTCAACACATAACATATAGCATACAGATCAAACTCCTATTCCCTCAAGCTAAGGTTAGACTAAAAACTTACCTCGATGCCATGAACACAGTTCAAGTCTCTACTATAACTTTACTTAGTGATTCCACCACCAATTCGCTCGTATCTAGTCACAAGTTACTTAATAACATCAATAAATGCTAAATAAACAATTTCTAATGCACGAAATAAGTTTTCTAAAGCTTTTCCCAAAAAGGAAAAAATTAGCCCCGGACCCACATGGTCAAAACCCGAGATTCGAACCAAAACCCGACTACCCATTCGCCCATGAACTAAATATATAATTTTTTTGAAATCGGACCTCAAATCGAGGTCCAAATCTTTATTTTTTGAAAAACCTAAGTTCTACCCAAAACACCCAACTTCCCCAATGAAAATCATTGATTTTGAGTTGAAATCATGTTAAAAGATGTTAAAGATTGAAGGAAACTAGTAAAAATTGACTTACAATCGATTTGGAAGAAGAGTTGTTCTTGGAAAATCGCCCTAGGGCGTTTTTGTTTTTAAAAGATGTGAAAAAGGATTTTTTCGGCTAAGTATAAAAAGTTGCAGGCCTCAGATGTATGAATTGCGAACAGGGGTTCGCAATTGCGAACCCTTCAAAAAATGTGGACTTTCGCATTTTCGAAGAAAATGTCGCATTTGCGACTAAAGGATTTCTTAGGTTGTCATCGCATTTGCAACAACACTTCGCAATTGCGAAGAAAGTGGTCCATGCCACCTCTCCATTTGCATTAAATTGCTCGCATTTGCGAGATAGTCTTCACAAATGCGAAGCCTGCAGGCCTGATTGATACAAACAATTCCCTAAGCTAAAATCTCACTTCGTGGCCTATCCAAAACTCACCTGAGCCCTCAGGGCTCCAAACCAAACAAACACACAATCTCAAAAACATCCTACGAACTTATTCGTGTAATCAAATCACCAAAATAATGTCATGAACATCGCATTAAACCTCAAGATCAATGAAATTTCTCTAAACTTCTTAAATATCAAATTTTGCATTTAAGGTCCGAATCATGTCAAATGGATTTCGTTTCTTACCAAAATTTACCAACAACACATATAAATCATATTGAACCTGTACTGGGCTCTGGGCCCGATACCACAAGTTTCACATAAGATTTCACTTTCAAAAACCTTTACATTTTTCAGAAAACAATTTCTTTCAAGAATTCATTTTTCGGATTTGGGACCTCGGAATTCGATTCCAGGCATATGCCCAAGTTTCATATTTTCCTACGGACCCTCTGAGACCGTCAAATCATGGGTCCGAGTCCGTTTATCCAAAATGTTGTCTGAAGTCAACTTAATTCTTTTTAAAGCCAAATTTTATCATTTTTCACAGATTTTCGCATCTAGACTTTCCGGCTACGCTCCAAGACTGCGCAAGAAAATTGAGGTGATGCTGAAAGAGGTTTTCTAAGGCCTCAAAAATAGAATTTAATTTAAAAACAAGTGATGACCTTTTAGGTCACCACATCCTCCAACTCTAAAACAACTGTTCGTCCTCCAAAGGACATAAGAAGGAAGTACTTGAGTCGGAGAAGAGATAGGGATAACAGCTCCGCATATCTAACTTGGACTCCCAAGTCGATGCCTCAGCGGGCTGACCTCTCCACTTAACAAAAACATAAGTAAAACTCTTTGATCTCAATTGACGAACCTATAGGTATAGAATAGCTTCCAGCTTCTCCTTATAGGACAAGTCCTTGTCCAACTGGACAGTGCTGAAGTCTAACACTTGGGATGGATCACCGTGATACTTCTGAAGCATGGATATGTGAAACACTGGATGCACGACTGATAAGCTTGGCGGCAATGCAAGTCTATAAGCCACCTCTCCCACTCGGTCAAGAATCTCAAATAGGCCAATGAACCTAAGGCTAAGCTTGCCTTTCTTCTCGAATCGCATCACGCCCTTCATAGGCGACACTCGAAGCAATACCCGCTTGCTGACCATGCAAGCCAAATCTCTAACCTTGCGGTCGGCCTAACTCTTTTGCCTAGACTGAGCTGAACGAAGCGTGTCCTAAATGATCTTGACCTTGTCTAAGGCTTCTTGTACTAGATCCGTACCCAACAACCAAGCCTCTCCCGGCTTAAGCTATCCAACCGGTGACCGACACCGCCTACCATATAGAGCCTCATAAGGAGCCATCTGAATACTCGACTGGTAGCTGTTATTGCAGGAAAACTCTGATAAAGGCAAGAACTAATACCACGAGCGTCTGAAGTCAATGACACAAGCTCAAAGCATATCCTCAAAAATCTGAATGGTCCTCTCGGACTGCCCGTCTGTGTGAGGATGAAATGCTGTGCTCAACTCAACCCATGTGCCCAACTCTTGCTAAACTGCTTTCCAAAAATATGAGGTAAACTGCATACCTTGTTCCGAAATGATTGACATGGGCATACTGTAAAGACGAACAATCTCCCGGATATAGATCTTAGATAATCTCTTTGAAGAATAAAAGACTGCTACGGGAATGAAATGTGCTGACTTGGTCATCCTATACATAATAATCCACGCTGCATCGAACTTCTTCTGAGTCCGTGGGAGTCTAACAACGAAGTCCATAGTGATACGCTCCCACTTCCACTCAAGAATCTCAATCTTCTGGAACGCCCCGCCAGGCCTCTGATGCTCATTCTTAATCTGGTGGCAATTCAAACACCGAGCTACATATGCAACATTGTCCTTCTTCATTCTCTTCCACCAGTAATGCTGTCATAAGTCCAAATACATTTTTGAGGCACCCGGATGAATAGAGTACCGGGAACTGTGGGTCTCCTCTAGAATCAACTCCCGAAGTCCATCCACATTAGGCAAACAAATATGACCCTGCATTCTTAAAACTCCATCATCTACTAGTGTGACCTGCTTGGCATCCCCGTGCTGCACCGTGTCCCTGAGGACACATAAATGAGGATCATCATACTGTCGATCTCAGATATGCTCCAATAAAGGAGAGTGAGCTAGTGTGCAAGCTAATATGCGACTGGGATCAGAAACATCCAACCTCAAGAACTGGTTGGCCAAAGCCTGGACATCTAAATTAAGTGGTCTCTCACCGATCGGAATATACGCCAAACTGCCCATACTGACTGACTTCCTACTCAAAGCATCGGCCATCATATTGGCCTTTCCCGGATGATATAAGATAGTGACATCATAATCTTTCAATAGCTCCAGCCACCTTCTCTGCCTCAAATTTAACCGCTTCTGCTTGAATAAATACTACAAACTCTTGTGGTCCGTGAACACTTCACATGCCACGCCATACAGATATTGCCTCCAAATCATCAGCGCATGAACAATGGCTGCTAACTCCAAATCATGGACTGGATAGTTCTTTTCATGAATCTTCAACTGGCGCGAAGCATAAGCAATGACCTTGCCATCTTGCATCAACACCGCACCAAGCCCAACACGAGATGCATCAGAATAACCGATATATGGGCTTGAACCTTTGGGCAAAGCCAACACTGGTGCCGTAGACAAGGCTATCTTGAGCTTATGAAAGCTCATATCGCACTTATCTGACCATTTAAATTGGGCATATTTCTGTGTCAACCTAGCCATCCGGGCTGTAATAGATGAAAACCCCTCCACGAACCGATGATAATAGCCTGCCAAGCCCAGGAAACTCCGGATCTCTATGGCTGATGTGGGTCAAGGCCAGTTCTTGACCGCCTCTAACTTATTTGGATCTACCTGAATACCCTCTGCTAAAACCACATGCCCTAAGAACGCAACTTAACCCAACCAGAACTAACACTTTGAAAACTCTGAATACAGCTGAATATCTCTTAGTGTCTGAAGAACCACTCTCAAATACTGTTTATGCTGCTCCTGGCTGCGGTAATAAATCAAGATATCGCCAATGAAGCTTATAATGAATGAATCCAAGTAAGGCCTGAACTCTCGGTTCATCAAAACCATAATGGTTGCCGGGGCATTCGTCAACCCGAATGACATCACCAAGAACTCATAATGTCCGTACCGGGTGCGAAAAGCCGTCTTAGGGACATAGGATGCCCTAATCTTCAACTGATGGTAGCCTGATCTCAAGTCGATCTTAGAAAACACTTGGGCACCCTGAAGTTGGTTGAACAAATCCTCAATCCTTGGCAATGGGTACTTATTCTTGACTGTGACCTTGTTCAATTGCCGATAATCTATACACATTCTCATTTTTCCATCCTTCTTCTTGACAAACAACACCGGCGCACCCCATGGCGATACACTGGTTCTAATGAAGCCCTTGTCAAGTAAGTATTGCAACTGCTCCTTCAACTCTTTTAACTCAGGCGGGGCCATGCGATATGGTAAAATAGAAATGGGCTGAGTGCCCGGAGCCAGGTCAATGCTAAAATCAATATCCCTATCGGGTGGCATACCCGACAAGTCTGAAGGAAATACCTCAGGAAACTCACGAACTACAGGATCAAAATCAATGGAAGGAACCTCAACACTGGAATCACGAACGTATGCCAAATAGGCCAAACACCCCTTCTCGACTATTCACTAAGCCTTAATATATGAGATAACACTATGGGTAGAATGACGAGGATTCCCTCTCCACCCTAAAATATGTAAACTCAGTAGAGCTAAGGTCACAGTCTTGGCATGACAATTGAAGATGGCATGGTAAGGTGACAACCAGTCCATCCCCAGTATGACATCAAAATCGACCATGTCCAGCAATAATAATAAGTCTACCCGGGTCTCAAGATCCTCAATCACAACCGTACAAGAAATGATGAACATGGTCTACCACAATAGAATTACCCACGGGTGTGGACACATAAATAGGAATACTCAGAGAATCACTAGGCACGATCAGATACGGCGCGAAATAAGATGACACATAAGAGTAGGTAGACCCTGGATCAAATAGCACTAATTCACTCCTACCACAAACCAAAACCGTACCTATGATAACTGTGCCAGAAGCCTAGCCTTCGTCCTAGCTCGAAGAGCATAAAAGTCGGGGCTGAGCCCCACTACCCTAGACTACATCTCTGGGATAGCCTGCTGCTGGCTGGCCTCCACCCCTAGCGGCCTGAGCTCCACCTCTAGCACCTCTACATCGACCTCTAGCACCTCTACCCCCACCTTTGGCTGGCTGGGTGGGCTGTGGAACACCTGGTGCCTAAACCATAGCATAGGAACCTTGCTGCTACGACTGAGTACCCACTAATCTCGGACAAGCCCTCTATATATGACCATACTTACCACACTCAAAGCATCCACCTGAGTGTTGCGGCTAAGGAAATTGAGACCGACCTTGACGACATGAATGACCACCCCGAAAACTCTGGAGTGGTGGTGCACTGATAAGAGCTGGTGGTGCACTGTAGGGCTGCTGATCAGGATACTGTGTATGAGAACCACGACCACCTGAAGCACCGTGAGAAACCTGAAGTGCTGACTGAAAGGGCCTAGGAGGATGGCCCCTACCATAGAATCCCTGCCTCCAAACGAGGTACCACTGAATCTGCCTGAATGATGGGGCCTCTTGTCAGACCCCTGACCACCTTCCCGTGACAAAACCATCTCGACCCTCCTGGCTACATTGGCCGCCTCCTGGAAAGAAATATCGCTCCCCGTCTTCTTAGCCATCTGAAGTCGAATGGGCTGGATAAGTCCCTCAATGAACCTCCTCTCTCTCTCTCTCTCTCTCTCTCTCTCTCTCTCTCTCTCTCTCTCTGTGAAAAGGATGATTAGAGCATGATGGTCCAAATCAATAAACTTGGTCTCATACTGGATAACAATCGTGGAACCCTGCTGGAGATGCTCAAATTGCCTTCGGTAAATCTCCCTCAAAGTAACGGAAAAAAACTTCTCCAAAAATAGCTGAGTAAACTGCTCCCAAGTCAAAGCTGGCATTCCGGCTAGTCTAGCCAAACAGTAATCTCTCCACCAGGTATTGGTAGATCCAGATAAGTGGAAAGTAGCAAAGTCGAACCCATTGGTCTCCACTATCCCTATGTTCCTGAGAACATCATGACAGCTGTCTAGATAATTCTGGGAATCCTCAGAAGATGCACCGCTGAAAGTGGCAGTGAAGAGCTTAGTAAACCTATCCAATCTCTACAAGGCATCGGCAGTCATGGCTGCTCTGATGAACTACTGGAGTCTGACAGTGAGGAGCCACCTGCTCCGAAATGCGAGTAGCAGGAGTCTGTGCCCCTCCTCCGGCCTGAGAGACGGCTGGGGCTACATGTAACAATCCTGCCTGGGTGACACTCTACATAAGGCCGACTAGATAGACCAGAGCATCTTGAAGTACCAAAGCAGTAATGAACCCCTATGGGACCTGAGCTGGGCCCATTGGAGCTGTCTGGGCAGGAACATCCTCATCAAACTCAGCCAGAGGCTCTGCCGCTGGTGGTGTTGCTCCGATCTGAGCTCTGCCCCTACCTTGGCCTCTATTACGGCCTCGACCTCTGCCTCTCGCGGTAGCTACTAGGGGCTCGAGCTGCTGATCAACAGACGAGAAAGCACGTGTTCTCGGTATCTGTGAAAGAACAGAGTAAAAATTCGATTAGTATTGAGAAACCAAACCGCACGAAAGGAAAGAATAGATGCAAAGTTTTTCCTAACTCTATAGCCTTTGGGGGATAAGTACAGACGTCTCCATACCGATCCCTCAGACACTACCAAGCTTGAAAGTGAATTGTGAATCCTATGTAACCTAGTTCTCTGATACCAACTTGTCACGACCCAGATTTCCCACCCTCAGGAGTCGTGATGGCGCCTACTAGTGAAAGCTAGGCAAGCCAACTAACTGAACTATTTAACCTGTTTTCCATTTTCATTTTATTTAATGACTTAGCATCAACAGTTTATAGCAACATAATTTAACATGCGAAAGAAATAAATTTGAAGTTTAGCAGTACTACTATTACCATCCCATAACAAAACCACCCAAGATTTGGTGTCACAACTTCACAGACTATCTAAGAGTACTACAAATAAGGGTCTGAAGAAATAACAAAATAGTGCCCCTAGAACTTCATAAGAGAAGCAGGAAAATAGATAGAGGGAGACACAAGGCTTGCGGACGCCTGTAGGACTACCTCGGGTCGCCTGGTAAGTAGAAAGCTGAAACCTCACTGCGGTCCGAAATCTGCAGCACTGGGATCTGCACAAAATAGTGCAGAGTGTAATATTAGCACAACCGACCCCATGTGCTGGTAAGTGCCTATCCTATCCTCGGCGAAGTAGTGACGAGGCTAGGTACAGACTACCAAATAAAACTGTACAGTTATATAATATACAGCAAAAAATAAAACAAAATTAAACAAGTAAGTAAGGGAGGGGGTACATGTTGCGAGGTATATCAGTATCAACGGTAAATCAAGAACAAAAGCATAAGGACATCTTAGAATTCACAGCGAAACAATGAGGAACTTGTATCCAATTCATAAACACTTTGTATCAACAATTATTGCAACGCGCAACCCGATCCCAACATGACAACACTGTTGTGGCGTACAACCCGATCCCAATATATTATTTTTGCGGCGTGCAACCCGATCCAAATATATCATTGTTGTAGCATGCAACCCGATCCAAATATATCATTGCTTTGGCGTGCAACCCGATCCAAATACATAGTCATAACAACCATAACAAGAGTCCCGACAAGGGATCAATAAGAACTACACTATCCCGTCAAGGGAGTCAACAATAAGAATGAACACATCCCGGCAAGGGAAAATCGGCTATAACTAAACTTGTTCCAACATCCACGACCTCAACTAACATTAATATTCAACCATAAGTTATCTCTACTAGAATAATTATAAACCTCGCTCAACCCATAGAGTCACAAATTATGCATTTATAGTAGTTCTCAATAACACAATATTTTTAATTTAAGACTCACGGCCATGCTCGACATGAAGTATAGATACTCATTACCACACCTATACGTCATACTCAACACATAACATATAGCATAAAAAACAAACTCGTATTCTCTCAAGCTAAGATTAGACCAAACACTTACCTCGATGCCACGAACACAGTTCAAGCCTCAACTATAGCTTTACTTCGTGATTCCATAACCAATTCGCTCGTATCTAGTCACAAGTTACTTAATTACATCAATAAATGCTAAATAAACAATTTCTTATGCATGAAAATAAATTTTCTAAAGCATTTCCCAAAAAGTCAAAAATCATCCTTGGGCCCACATGATCAAAACCCAAGGTTCGAACCAAAACCCGACTACCCATTCGCCCATGAACTAAATATATAATTTGTTTTAAAATCAGACCTCAAATCGAGGTCCAAATCCGCATTTTTAAAAAAACCTAGGTTCTACCCAAAACACCCAATTCCCCCCTTGAAAATCATTGATTTTGAGTTGAAATCATGTTAAAAGATTTTAAAGATTGAAGGAAACTAGTAAAAATTGACTTACAATCGATTTGAAAGAAGAGTTGTTCTTGGAAAATCGACCTAGGGTGTTTTTATTTTCAAAAGATGTAATAAAGGGTTGTTTTTCGGCTATGTATAAAAAGTTGCAGGTCTCAGATGTGGGAATTTCGATAAGGGGTTCGCAATTGCGAACCCTTCAGAAAACGTGGACTTTTGCATTTGCGAAGTCGCATCTGTGACTGGGGTGTTGCATTTGCGACTAAAGGATTTCCCAGGCAGTCATCGCATTTGCGAAAACACTTCGCATTTGCGAAGAAGGCAGTCCAGGCAACCTCTCGCATTTGCGATAAATTGCTCGCATTAGCAAGACAGGCTTCGCAGATGCAAAGCCTGCAGGCCTGAAGCATACCAGCAATTCCCTAAGTTAAAATTTCACTCTAGGGCCTATCCAAAAATCACCCGAGCCCTCGAGGCTCCAAACCAAACATATAAACAACCTCAAAAAATCCTACAGACTTATTCGTGTAATCAAATTACCAAAATAACGTCATGAACATCAAATTAAATCTCAAGATCAATAAAATTTCCCAAAACTTCTTAAACATCAAATTTTGCATTTAAGGTCCGAATCACGTCAAATGGATTCCATTTCTTACCAAACTTTACCGACAACACATATAAATCATATTGAACCTGTAATGGGCTACGGAACTATAATACGGGCCCGATACCACAGGTTTCACATAACATTTCACTTTCAAAAACCTTTATATTTTTCAGAATACAATTTCTTTCAAAAATTCATTTCTCGAGCTTAGGACCTCGGAATTCGATTCCGAGCATACGCCCAAGTCCCATATTTTCCAGCGGACCCTCTGAGACTGTCAAATTATGGGTCCCGGTCCGTTTACCTAAAATATTAACCGAAGTCAACTTAATTCGTTTTAAAGCCAAATTTAATCATTTTTCATAGATTTTCACATCTAGACTTTCCGGCTACGCAGACTACGCACGGAAATCAAGGCAATTCTGAAAGAGATTTTTTCAAGGCCTCGAAACACAAAATTTAATTTAAAAATAAGTGATGAAATTTTGGGTCATCATATGTGGAGAAGGAAGATGGCCGATGTGGATAAAGGTCTATGTACTATTAGCACATGGGATCAGTTCAAAGCCGAGTTCAAGGGACAGTTTTTTCCAAACAATGTCTTGTATGAGGCAAGGTGCAAGCTTAGGGAATTGAAGCAAACATGGAGCACATGTAACTATGTCAAGGAGTTCATTACCGTTATGCTTCAAATCCCCAACCTGACTAATGATGACTTGTTGTTCCACTTTATGGATGGGTTGCCAAATTGGGCTAAGCAGGAGTTGCAATGCCGACAAGTTACTGATATAGACCAAGCCATGGTGGAGGCCGAAGCATTGATGGATTTCAGGCATGAAAAGCATGATAAAGGCAATGGCAAGGAGTCAACGGTTAACAATGTCAAAGGCATGGGAGATCGTGGCAAAGGCAAGGAGATACATCAACAATACTCTAAGAATAAAAATTCCAAAAATTCGAGTGGTCGTTAGGGCTACGCCGAGGAGAAGGCACAGGCTGAGAAGAAGGGATGCTACATATACGGAGGGTTGTATGGCTTCAGGAATTGTCCCAACCGAAAGAGCCTCGCCATAGTCCACAAACGAAGGAGCAACCGTAAGGAGAGAGTTCGGGAACCACATAGTTGGGTATGATCAAATTATGTGATGCTGTCACAAAGCAAGCTATCCAACCTACCAAGAATGCCAATAAGTACGTGAATATCACCATCAACAACAAGCCCACTCGTGCAATGGTGGATACTTAAGAAACTCATATTTTTGTAACTGAGGCTGCCGCAAAGAGACTATAATTGAAGCTTGCTCCAACCAACTCTTGCGTCAAGACAGTTAATGCCGAGGTATAAAATGTTCGAGGGGTAGCTACTTGAGTTGGTGTCAAATTGGGAGCTTGGAAAGGTATGACAAACTTTACCGTAAACGCAATGGATATCTTTGACATAATACTGGGTCAAGAATTCTTTAGAAATTGTCATACTTTGATTGACCCCTACCTCAAATGTCTCTTGGTTATAGAGCGAGAAGGACTTGCATGGTACCTACAATGACTATGCCACATGGACAGATCCAAGCACAACTCTCAGCTATGCAAGTTCTCAGTGGGATCAAGAAGGGGGAGCCAACGTTCGTGGCAACCATTGAAAGTCTAGAGGAAGACAAGGGTTTTAAAGAGACATTACCGCCTTGCATAGAGAAGTTGCTTGAGGAAAACAAAGATGTCATGCCCGAGGAGTTGCCTAAGCACCTGCCGCCTAGGCGGGAGGTGCATCATAAGATTGAGTTGGAGCGAGGGGCTATGCCACCCGCATTCGCCCCATATTGTATGGCACCGCCTGAGCTGGAGGAGATCAGGAAACAACTGAAAGAGCTAGTACATACTAGTCACATTGGGCCATCAAAGGCACCTTTTGGCGCACCAGTATTGTTCCAGAAGAAGAAGGATAGATCGATGCATTTGTGTATAGACTATCGATCACTTAAGAAGATCACAGTGAATAATAAGTACCCGATCCCGCTCATTACTGACTTGTTCGATATACTAGGACAAGCTAAGTACTTTACCAAGGTGGATATTCGAAAGGGCTACTACCAGGTTCGCATTGCAGAAGGGGATGAGCCAAAGATAGCATGTGTGACGAGATATGGAGCCTTTGAGTGGTTGGTGATGCCCTTCAGCTTAACCAATGCACTAGCCACATTTTTCACCCTTAAGAACAAGATCTTCTATCCCTACCTTGATCAGTTCGTGGTAGTCTACCCAGACGACATAGTCATCTACAACAACACCTTGGAGGAGAACATGGAGCACCTAAGGAAGGTTTTCCAAATCTTGCAGGAGAACAAACTATACATCAAGAGGGAAGAAATGTGAGTTTTCACAATCAAAGGTGCACTTCTTGGTCATGTCATTAGCAATGGCGAACTACGCATGGACGAGGATAAGATATGTGCTATCCAGAGGGGAGGCACCTACAAAGGTAACTGAGTTAAGGTCCTTCCTTGGACTTGTTAACTACCATCGTCGGTTCATTAGTAGCTACTCATTCGAGGCCGCACCATTGACTGAATCGCTAAACAAGAACAACCTATGGGCTTGGACGGAGCATTGTCAAAAGGCGTTTGAACACCTTAAGGAAACTATAATAGAGGAGCAAGTCTTGACATTAACTAACTTTTCCAAGACATTTGAGGTGCACACAGATGCCTCAGACTTTGCCATTGAGGGTGTCCTGATGCAGGATAACCATCCCATAGCATTTGAGAGCTGCATGTTAAATGACACGGAGTGGAGTTATACGGTGCAAGAGAAGGAAATGACTGCCACTGTGAATTGCCTTTGTACATGGAGACATCATTTGCTTGGGTCGAGGTTCTTGGTCAAGACCGACAATGTGGCTACTAGCTACTTTCAGATGCAGAAGAAGCTCACACTAAAATAGGCCATGTGGATAGACTTTATGGCCGAGTTTGATTATGTGCTAGAGTACAAGTCAGGCGAAGTTAATGTTGTAGTTGATGCCTTGAGCGAGAAATCCAAGCTTTCTACCATCAGTTCAACAACTTGGGATATTCGTGAGGCTATAAAGGAAGCCATGCAACATGATCCAGCAGCCAAATAACTTATCGAGTTAGCCAACCAGGGCAAGACAAGATATTTTTGGGTAGAAGACGGCCTATTACTTACCATGGGTCGGAAGGTCTACGTGCCTAAGTTTGGAGACATTAGACGACATATCATAAGGGAGATTCATGATAAAATGTGGGTTGATAATCCAAGCCAACGTCGCACCAGGGCCTTAGTTGAGTCAGTCTACTATTGCCCACGCATGCGAGATGATATAGAATGTTATGTGCAGACTTGTCTTGTATGTCAGCAGGACAAGGTTGAGCAACAATATCCCGGAGGACTTTTGGAGCCACTACCAGTTATAGAGCGTCCATGATTGAGCGTGACTGTGGACTTTATCACTTTTCTACCAAAGTCTGATGGTTATGGTAATATTATGGTGGTGGTTGATAGATTTTCCAAATATGCCACCTTTATGCCCGCCTCACCAGGTTGCACAACCAAGGAAGCCGCCAAGCTATTCTTTAAGAACGTGGTGAAGTATTGGGGCTTACCAAGACATATAATTATTAATCGAGACCCCCGCTTTAATGGAAAATTTTGGAGGGAGTTGTTTGACATACTTAGCACAGAGCTGCACTTTTCTACTAGTTTCCACACACAGACGGATGGACAAATGGAACTAGTCAATGCCTTACTAGAATGCTACTTGAGGCATTATGTAAGCGCGCATTAGAAAGATTGGGCAAGGCTCCTAGACATTGCCCAATTCTCTTATAACTTGCACCAGAGTGAGTCCACGAGGCGGATACCATTTGAGTTAGCCACAGGCCAACAATAACAAACTCCACATTCATTACCAGTTGTGTTTGTGGGAAAGAGTTTGGGGGCTTATCATATGGCCAAAGGATGGGAGGATCAACTTGAAACTGTTAAGTAGTACTTGGATTAACCAGCTAAGAAGATCAAGAAGTTTGTGGACTATAAGCGCCATCCCACGAACTATAGAGTTGGGGACATGGTCATGGTGAAGTTTAACCCGAGATAGTTCAACGCACTACAGAGCATGCATCAGAATCTGATTTGAAAGTATGAGGGGCCATTTAAGATCGTATCCAAGGTAGTCAAGATCTCATACATGCTTGACATGCCATCGTCTCTTAAGATCTACCCTATCTTCCACGCCAACATGCTTAAGATATATCATAAGGATAAGGATGATCAGAGTAGGGGTCAATCAAGTTAAGTGCCCATGACTATCACCGCCTCGCATGATCGGGAGATTGAGGCTATTATGGATTACCAGGCCTGGCAAAAATAAGGGGAAAAACCCACCGCTATGTTTCTCGTCCATTGGAAAGGGCAATCACCGGAGGAGGCCACGTGGGAACGATATGAAGACTTGTGAAAATTCAAAGATAAGATTCGAGAGTTTATGCAACAGCATTGCGCTGCGGTCGTCTCAATATTAGGTGGGAAAGAGTGTGATGACCTCCACAAGATCATGCCACATAGGCACCATTTGGAATATATAATGCCGTGTGGAAGCTTACATAAGAAGGAGTCTATCATTAGTCAGAAGATTCTAGAGAAGTATGGAAATTTTCTTAGGAAGAACCTATATCCTTATGGATTTTATAGGAAAGTCCTTGGAATCTTCTAGGCTTGTAGAGAATTCTAGAGAAAGCCCTTATCTTGTAAATAGTAAGGACTTGTGTAATAATTAATATTTACACACTAGCCCCTAGGAGGGGGGGCACTGATTTGTAATTCATCAAGCAAACAATTCAAGTTCTCTCTAATACAATGTTTCCTTTAACAATTCTCTTGTGGTATTTCTTCCATTCTCTTAGAGATCTTGAGTGTAGTAAGGCTGACTTGGCATAGCAAGAACGTGAGCAAGTTATGCAAGATCGAGAGCGAGTTATCAAGTGCCTCACGTGTACTTAGTTAACAACTAAAGACGTGATATACTGGTGGTAAACTCTCCATTTGGTTTCACTTCAGAGGTCTTTGGGGAGGAATCCTAGCTGGAATACTATACGATTTGGTCGATGCTAGTGCTGTTACAGCAGCCACCGTAATATTTGCAGCAGTCATATATCCACTTGTGAACGACAACTTACTTGACATGGACAAATAGACAAAATGGTACATTTATTCGATGTTAATAAGCATGTGCATTCTTGTTCATGGTCCCTATACATTTATCTCAACCACAATGTCAACCGATCTTGGTACCCACACATCGTTGGGGGATTCTCGAGCTCTAGCTACTGTTACTGCCATTATGGATTGTACTGAGCCTGTGGGTGCTTCTAGGGGTGGCTCAAGGGGAGGCTAGTAAAGCCTTCACTTTAGGCCCCCTAAATTTTGGGGCCCAAAATTTTTAGTTGTAAATTTACTATCTTATTTTTGCTTAGACAATATTAAAGTTTATAGAAAAAAAAACACTAAATACTTATAAAAATCGAGAGAAAGACTATCTATTTAAAAAAAATATATTTTATAACTTTAAATTAAGATATTCAAATCTTCATATTGATAAATAACGATTTCTTATAATAAGATCCAAGGTAACGAATTGTAAATATGTGGCTAACATCTTATTAACTTGAATTTTCTTACCAATGTGAATATTAATATTATATTTTATAAGATAACTACACTATAGACAAAAAGAAAGAAGGAAAAAAATGGAACCGATATAATATTAATACTATATTTTGCAAGATATCTATACTATAGACAAACTAAAATAAAATTAAGGCCCCGTATTAAAGTTTGGCTTTAGTCCATGAGTTTAATTGAGACGCCTTTGGGTGCTTCTTTGACGCAATCGAGCTCACATTTTAGAGTGATTGTGTGTGTTTACTGCTTTTTTTTCTGTTTCTTTCTGTTGTTTGCAAGTGAAGTGACGAAGAATTATCATGTACTCCAAATAATAGGGCATTGCCAATATAACTCAGTAGTATAAAAACTTCGTACATTGCGGGTGCATTTTATCCATTCATATAGTATGCGCCATGTTGCAACTTTGTTAATCTAGTGTACTACTTAATTATGTTACACGTTCAATCCATAATATTATTGATATGAAACTCACATCATTCCTTTTCAGGTGATGTTGCATGCAAATATGAGTATTTAGATTATTAAAAAGAGTAATCATTTCTATTATATTTTGTAATTTTAACGCTATATGACACAAACCACAGTGAAATGCACTTGCATTCAAAATGCATGGAGTTGGTCATTTCCATATCCCACGTTGCTTACGAGGAGGTCGGTTTTATGTCATCCCTCTTTATTTATGTGTTCGCCTTTTGGATCTTAAAATACAGGTTAGGTATCAGTGTTAAACTTCAGGCGACTTAACTAGAAAAAAGTCCCTTTATAGCTAGCTTAAAAGTAAGTTTTCTATCTTAATGAATAAAATGACCATATTTGTAAGTCCAAAAAGTCTATCCAATAGTTACGGAAGCCCGACTAGAGTCTTATTTTCTTTCCCCTGTTTCCTTTCTTGTCTTTTTGGTGTCGAAAGCAAATATGTTAAAAAACCTATGCCCACATTTAGTTAATTTGTCCCACCAATATCAGTTTAAGACACGCTTCTCAAGCTGATATAATTCATCTTATACATCAGTTGTTTGACCTGCATATTATTGAATCAGACAAGAACTGAGGAAACCTTATCAATTTTGTTCATATTTAGAGATGAATAAACAATAAAAAAATAGTGTTTAAGATGTTCTATCATGCATTTTTCAAATAGTCACAGGGCATATTTGTGAATGTGATATATCAACATTACTATATTGTGTAACACCCCACACAACTTTCATTCAAACAAACATATTTCCAAATCAGCATACTATTACAACTGCAAAACAAAATATCAACATAGATTAGCTTCAAAATCTTAAACTCCTAATTCTTCTTATGCAAATACATAGGGCACAAGCAAAATGCTACAAAAAAATGATTGTGTTCCTATGAGAAATCAAAAATACTTACCAGAAAGAAGGAACAATTCGAATCCAATTGATCAATCAAGAAAAAAATTACTAACCTAGAATTATTCCAATATGCAGTAGAGGAAGAGAATGAAATAGAGAATTAAACAAGAAAAAGTACTTTTCATGAGGAATAGGGCCCCCCCCCCCTCCCGCCCGATATTTCAGAGAGATATTTGGGAGGGAAGTTATGGAAAATTATACACTTTTCTTTAATAATTAGTAGTACTAACACGTTGTCTTGTCCGCCCACACACATACTCCTACTTCCATTACCACTGATCCTTTGCCTCTTAACCATAATGGAAAACACAACAACTCGTCCCCCCACCACCTTACCCGACGATATTTGTGACTCAAGCCTCCTCGGATCTTCCTCCGCAATCCTGGCTCGAACAGGGCCTCTCGGTCAAGCTCTCCTCTTTTGCCTCACACTCAACAACCAGGAGATAATTGTAGTTCTTCAAAACTCCTCCTACCTGGCTCAAATTATCTCGGAGGGAATGAGACTCGGGATCGATGCCTTTGGTCAGTCCCATTGGTCACTGAACTCCCCACCTTCTCACACTCTCCTACCGATTCGAGAAGTCCTGTTCTATCACCCACCACTCCTAGGTCCAATTTTCCATCCATGGAACTCTCACCAAACCTTAAACCCTCCTCTAAAAATCATACTCCCCACCAACAGCCCCATGAGCTCCCTTTATTATCCCTACAATCCACCCGCCCCCCACCTTAATTATTTCCATCCGAACTAGATTCAACCGCACTACAACAATACCTAGAAGTCACTCTATTAGAGATGAGAGAAACACGTCCCTCCCATGTAACTCTAGACACCTTCCGCAGTTTCATCTTAAAAGAGCAGTATGAAAAAAAAAATCAACTCAAATGCCCTTCCAATATGATAAAGTGTTCTCTCACTGTTTGTCCAACACCAAATCACGAATTAGGGAAGTACACCATAGTGATGATCCCGACCCTACGTCAAGAGAGTCCTCCATCATCAAAGACTCAACTTGCTTTGATTCCTAGGGAGAATCCACCGACTCCACTACCTGATTCTGATGACCCTCCCTTCACCCCAAAGATGAATTTTAGGCTTTGGAATTGTATATGGCCCATAACAGTGATTTGGTCGTAATTTTTGCTCAATCCTTGATTACCATGCCCCTGCTTTCATTGTCCTTATTGAAACTCATATGTAAAACTACATTGTTTTACAAGAAGATTTTGGCTTCATGCGCTTCTATGAGGTTCCGGTAGTAGGTCAATCTGGAGTTATTGTGATGCTTTGGCATGAAAAACTTTCATCTGTTGAAAATAAAGCTATGGCTGAACAAGAAATCCATGTCATGATCTAGGTACATCCTAACTCTCCAAATTATTTATTTTCTGCAATTTATGCTAGCCCTTATTATGCTTACCGTCTGTTATTATGGCAAAATCTCATGTGTTTATTTGACCACTACAAGGGACATTGGCTCATTGGAGGTGACTTTAATGAAATTCTTCACTCTACTGAAAAATTTGGTGGTCGTTTTATTAATAATTCATGCGTAAATAACTTCATGGACTGTATTAATTACTGTAACTTAGTAGACCTTGGCTATAAGGATAGCAAATATACCTGGACTAATAAACGTAAGTTAGGTTCTAACATTTTAGAATTCCTTGATAGAATTTTTGCAAATTATGAATGGCTCACTTTATTTCCCAACACCTTAGTCCATCACTTGCCCCATACCCATTCCGACGATTCAGCACTCTTACTCACCCTTCAGCCTTCGCACATTACCAAATCACCCATTTTTCATCTCGAATCCATGTGGACTACCCATCCCAATTTTATTAACATCCTTCGCGACAGTTGGCACTCATCTCCTACATTATTAGACCCCTTCACCTCCTTTAAACATAATATTAGCAACCTGAGTAAAGACTCTTTTGGTAACATTTTTCATCAAAAACGTCACTTACTTCAAAGGTTAGGAGGTATTCAATCCTCACCAAATTATCCCACTAGCTCTTTCTTACAACAATTGGAAAGTACGTTATCATAAGAATATAGTGATGTTCTTCTTCTTGAAGAAGAATTCTGGAAACTCAAATCTCGTGTCCAATGGCTACAAGATGGTGACGCTAACCTTAAATTTTTTTACCTCTCCAGATTACATCGCCATCGTAAAAATCGTATTCACGCTTTAAAGGACCCCTATGATGATCTTCACATTCACGACACTATTTTTGATTACTTTAACACATATTACACCACTGACTCCACACACTCTTGGCTACAATCCACCCCTGCTGTTCCTCACCTATCATTCCAGCTGCTAGTGCGGAACTGCTCCGCTCATTGTCAACAAGCTAAATCCTTTCACCAGTTAATTCTTCTAAACTCTTCAAAGCACCCGGACCAGATGGACTACACCCTTTCTTTTATCAACATTACTGGCCAGACGTGGGACCGAAAGTCATTGCTTTATGTCATCAAATATTCTCAACTTTTTAAATTCCTGAATCCATTAATCAGACTTTTATGTGTTTTATTTCAAAAGTTTGTAATGCGGCCATGATTACTCAATATCGCCCTATTGGTCTGTGTTCCACAATATATGAAATCATTACCAAGCATTTAGTATAACGATTAAACCTCTACTTCCTACACTTATCAGCCTTACCCAGCCTAGCTTCCAACAACATAGACGAGCGACTAATAATGCTATCATTGTACAGGAAATTTTTCATCACTTTCAGAAGAAATCAGGTAAAACTAGCCTCATGCTTCTTAAGTTGGATCTAGAAAAAGCTTTCGACTGACTAGAATGGTCTTTTGTACGACAAGCTCTCCAATACTTCGACTTTCCCTCTTCTATCATTTAATTAATTATGTCCTGTGTCACTACTTCATCCCTTTCCATCCTTATCAATGGTACTCGCACCCCTTTCTTTTCACCTTCATGTCGCATTCATCAGGGAGACTCCCTGTCCCCTTACCTTTGCATACTATGTATGCAATTACTTACTCGTAAAATCGAAATGGCTATCGACTATCAACTTTGAAAACCTATTCGTCTTTTCGCATGAGGCCCCGCCCTTTCTTACTTGTTTTTAGCGGATGACATTGCACGCATTTCTACCATGTCATACTTTATCGACACCCTCAATGACTTCAATCGTGTCTTGGGTCAAAAGATAAACTTCCAGAAATAAAAAAAAATTCTGAAAAAATGTTACCTCCCAGGATAAAACCTTTGTCCTATCTTCTTATAATATGACTGAAGGTACATCTTTTGATAAATATCCAGGGTTCCCGTTCTTTACTAAGCAACCCACCAAGCGACACTTCTAGTTAGTCCTTGATAACTTTAAACAACGACTTGCGTGTTGGAAAATAAATTTCCTTACTATGACGGGGTGCAATACCCTTGTTAACTCTACACTAAATTGTTTCCAGAATCATGTCATGCAATACATTAAAATTCCTCGTAATATTCTGTCTTAATTAGAGTGCTGCCAGCGCCACTTTCTCTGGGGCACCACTCCTAATAAAAAGAAGATTCACCTAATCAAATGGAGTACTATCACCTTGCCTAAAACACATGATGGCCTTGGTATTCAACGTCTATCCCAAAAAAAAAGAAACTTTACTCGCTAGTCAAGCCTGGCGCATGATTCGCATCCCCTCCTCCCTTTGGGATGCGACCTTCCTCCACAAATATTTTTATCACACTACCAATCCACATATTTCCGGCTCTTTTATTTGGAAAACATACTCGCGGGTTGGCGCCTTTGCCAAACAGGCATCAAATGGCTTATAGGTAACAACACACTCATTAACTTCTGGTATGATGCCTGGTTCAGCCCTAATCACCCATTGAGACAATGTCTCATTGGGCCCCTACCATTCCACGCTCTTACCGATACAGTAGCCACTTATCTTACACGATGTCAATGGGACTTCACCAACTTTTGAACTACCCTTCGATCTCCAACAACAGATCCTTAACACATATATTCCCTCTCACACTACTAACCTCAACTCTTTTGCCTGGACTTTAGATTCCAAAGGCATTTTCACCATAAAATACTATATCATCAACTCTTCCCAACTTGCGCCGGTCCATCATTTAGTTGGCTTTGGAAGCTCTGACTCCCGCCAAAAATAAAACACTTCCTCTGGTTTCTTAGCCATAACCGCCTCGCTACTTCTAGCCATTACCACCATATAGGCTTTCTCTCAACCAACAATTGCGCCATATGCCTCAATCGCCCCAAAACAATGACCCATTTATTCCTTCAGTGTCAAGTTACGGTCAAAATTAAATATGCTACCAGTAATTATGACACTTATTAACAACATTGACTCTCCACTCACTTGGCTTCATCTTTTTCTTTTCTATACTCACATGCCTAATTTCATAAATATCCCTAATGACATACTTATTCTTTTTGTTCTTTGGCACATCTGGCTGGCCCATAACGATATTCTTTTTCGACACTATCATCAACCACTATCCGTGTCTCTTATCCTTTGTACGATTGCAGAATTCTATTATATAGTTACTCCCTCTCGCACTACATCTCCACATATCCGTATGCACATCAAGTGGCACCCACTTCGTCCGACTTACTGTAAACTTAATACTGATGGTTCTGCCTCACAACACACTATGCATGGGGGAATTTCTGGAGTCATCCGGGACCACCAGGGTAAATGGCTTCTGGGATTTGTGGGTCATCAATTATTACATGGAAACATGGAATCTAAGCTATTAGCTTTATACCACTGCATGCATCTGGCCTTCACCATCGGCTACACACCCTTGGAAGTCAATTTAGATGCTAAGGCCCTTATTCCTATACTTAGTTCCTTCCATCCACTCTATTCTAACATCATCTTTGATTACAGGTATCAGATCACTCGGCTGTGTAACAATCCGACCGGTCATTTTGAGCTCTAGCTCATCATTCACCAGTGTGAGACCATGAGCAACTTCATTTTAGGTATTATAACTTGTACGCATGGTCGAAATTGGGTTTCGGGAAGTTTGGAGTGGATTTGGAAAGAAAATTCTTATTTCGGAAGCTTTAGTTGAAAGAATTACCTAGGATCAAACTTTTGAGTAAACGAACTCGGAATCAAGATTCGAGGGTTCTAGTAGGTTTGTATGATGATTTCGGACTTTGGCATATGCCCGGATCGGGTTTTGGACGACCTGGGAGTATTTTGGCGCCTATTGTGGAAGTTAGCAATTTTGAAGAAATTTCATAAGTTTGTATTGAAGTTCATTAAAGTGTTATCGACGTCCGTTTGGGATTTCGAGTCTCGAAGTAGCTCTGTATGGTGATTTGGGTGTTGGGAGCACGAAAGAAAGTAAATTCGGGGGTCCGTGGGTTAGTTTGGAGTCATTAGGCTAAAGATAGAAATTTGAAGGTTTTTGAGAAGTTTGACCAGAAGTTGACTTTTTGATACTGAGGTTAGTATCTGATTCCGAAAGTTGAAGTAGGTCTGTAATGTCGAATATGACTTGTGTGCAAAATTTGAAGTCAATCGGTCGTGATTTGTTAAGTTTAAACATCGAAAGTAGAAGTTTTAGATTTTAAAGTTCATAAAGCTTGGATTGGAGGTCGATTCATGATTTTAGCGTGGTTTGATATGATTTGAGGCCTCGAGCAAGTTCGTAACATGTTTTGGGACTGGTTGGTATGATTGGATGGGGTCCCGGTGGCCTCGGATGTGTTTCATGGTAGTTTCGGATCATTTCAGATTGTTTTGCAATAACTTATGCTGGTATCTGGTGTTGTTCTTTGTGCTCGCGGGGATACTCTCACGTTCACTAAGAAGGATTTGGCTTCAGGGACTTTCTTCTTCGCGGTCGTGAGTTGGTCACCGCATTCGCGAAGAACGAAATCTCTGTTGCATAGGTCTGATTTCATAGGCTCATATCTCACAATCTATAAAGAATTTATAGATGTCTAGTTTTCAGAAAGATAAATTATTTAGCATTTGGTTTGTGTAAAAAAAAATTATGGTTGGTACATTACAGGCTATCCGGGAAGATGAGAAAGAAATTTGTGTTGCATAGGGCTGGCTTTGTCAGCTTATATCTAAAAATCTATAAGGAATTGGGAGATGACCATAACACAAAAGTTGTAGATAGCAGTGTCTAGTTTTCAAAACATTAAACTATATGTCATTTAGAGTTTTGTACAAAAAGTTATAGCTATTATACAAGAGGTTGTCTGTGAAGAGTTTAAAAAATAGCTTTTGGGAATTTTCTTCTTTGCGAACGCAACGGGTGTCTCGCGAACGCGAAGAAGAGTCATATGGGAAGTGTATAAGTGTAAAGAAATGGGTTTGGCTCATTTCATCTCATTTCCTTGATCAGAGCTGACCTAGGAGCGATTTTGGAGCTCCATTTTCATCATCCATGTCATGGTAAGTGATTCCATCTATTGCAAGTTAATTACTTGGATTATATCTAGATTTTAACATGGAAAATCATGGGGAATTAATGAAATTTGTGGGTTTGAAGAAAAACCTAGAAATTTTGCATTCTTGAATTTTGACCACGATTTGGGCACGAATTGGGAGTAAATTATATATTTGAGTTTGTGAGGTTATGGGTAGACTTTATCTTCAAAACATTTTGAAAGCCGGGCACGTGGGCTCGAGGGCAATTTTGTCAACTTTTTGATCGGGGTTAAGAATTGTTATAAATTGGATTGTAATGAGTAATTGATCATATTTTAATGAGTTTACATAATTATTGGCTACTTTTGGAACAATGTGCATCATTTTGAGTTTTCGGAAGGGGATGGAATAATAGTTATGGAACTTCGGAGCGAGGTGAGTCTCCTTTCTAACGTTGTAAGAGGGAATTGTCTCCATAGGTGAAATAATTGATTATGTGCTCCTATTTGTGGGCGCTACGTACGCATGTGGTGACGAGAGTCCGTGCATAGCTGCTAATATGTATAAGTCCGAGTAGTCTAGGACCCAGAAACATGCTATACGTGGAATATCTGAAATCTTATTGACAGTAAAATTTCTTAAATCCTATCTAATTGGTACATGAATTTCTACGAGTATTAAAGTTCATTTTTCTTAAATCGTTGAAAGAATATTGACTTTTATTTGGATAAATGTTCCTCAATAAATTTATAATTTGCTGTTTGAGCATGTATTTCTATGTGTACTTGCGTCACATGTATGATTCACGAGCAGGGTACTTGTTTACTTAAATTTGACCGCGTCGCATATAAAATTCACGAGCGGGGCAATGGTTGCATCTATGGTTCGTGTCGTTCGACCCTCGCCAGTGCACATTTTACATTTATATTGGATCGGATCGTACGACCTTGGCATGAGTTCTGCATGCTTGTATTTCTTGCCTTGAGATTTTTTGATATTGATATCTGCTCTCCGCGACTTGAGATAATTGTTAATCAATGGATTATGAATCCAGAGACTTTTAATAAAAAAGAGCTTTTACATGTTTCGTGACTTATCTGAATTTGCTTTTCTTAATAAATTTGTGATTCATCGCATTAATAATATTATTATTGGACCACTAGTAAGTGTCTAATTCGACCTCTCGTCTCTACTTCTTTGAGATTAGGTGGGATACTCATTAGGTATACACTATTTTCGTACTCATACTACACTTGCTATGCATTTTTGTTGCACAGGTTCATATGTGGCTAGTGGCTTAGTGGCATAGCAGCATGGTTGATGCGAAGAATTAGGTGAGCTGCACTTCTTGAGATGACCCGCAGCCAACAGAGTCTCCTCCAGATTGTTGTATTTATCCTCTGTCCATTTTGTATTTCGGACGGTTGTTGTATTACATTATTTCTTAGAAATTGCCCATGCACTTCTGACACCGGGCTCTGGGATGGATATGGGGTATTCTGTACTTTCTTGTAAATATTCTTTTACTTATTTTCCCGAAGATTATCTTTTAGTATCTGGATTGAAGGAAAAAATCAAATTTAAAAATTATTGAGATAAGAATTTAATTAAGTATTTTGGTTGGCTTGCCTGACAGAAGTGTCCGGCACCATCACGATCCTTAGTGGATTTTGGATCGTGACAATATGGTATCAGAGCACTAGGTTCCCGTAGGTCTCATGAGTCATGAGCAAGTCTCGTAGAGTCTCACGGATTGGTACGGAAACGTCTGTACTTACCCTCGGGAGGTTGCATGACTGTTCGGAGTACTTCCCTTCTTCATTCCTCATAGTGAGATTCGATTCCTGGAGGCTTATGCCTTTAATTCCTTCCAATTAAATCTTATGCAACGTGCACCACTTGTTATAAATCAAGAATTAAAGAATTGTAATGGTACTACCGATGCAGTATGGGGTGTTTCTCCCTACATAGTTGTCTGAGCTATTATCGTCGCCTTATGGAAGGGTATTCTATCATTCCAGCTCAGTAGCAGTACTTCTGAGAGCTTTGAGGCTAGGCACAAGTTGCCATGATGCTATGAACGATTGTTCCATAGTATTGATATGATGGTAGGATATTTGTCTACGTGTCGGGGCAGTAAATGACTTGAAAGGAGGTTTACTCGGTACATGGTCTAGAGATTTGTTATTTTACTCCCGGCGGAGGAAAGGCAATCGGACTAAGAATGTGTAGATTTGGGTTGATGGAGTAACGAGACTTGGTATTTGTGAGCGTAGTGGAGTTTTCTTCTATGATGAGGTATGATTGTCCCTATTGAATGTGCTAAGTTTGCCGGTATTATGATCTTCTACAATTCGCCTTTGAAGCAGGATATTATGAGTCAATATTGAAGAAGCGACTGTCAGAGATCGCAAGGGGCAGTTTGTTTAGGATTGAATTGATATTTCTAATGTCAAGAGGTGGTTAAAATTTCTTGAAGTCCAGGTATAAGAAGCGAGGTCGAGTAGTCGACTAAAGGGGTGAGTTTTGCTAAAGTGCGAGAGTGGCGGAGTTGCATATGGGCTTGTAGTAGGATGACCACATACCTTAAGCAGAATTTGGAGCGATTTGGGAATTTTAATGATTGGTGATTTGGGCCTACGAATTAATTTGAAGTATGGACTATTATGCAGAAGAAGATTTGATATAACGGAAAGGAGTTGCTAGAGAGGAAGAAGATACAACGTAACTTTAAATTGGAAGGTTATTGCCACACCTTCAATTGGTGCCCACAAGGGGTGAATGGGCTTGTGCCGCAAGGAGATCGGTCGTGCGAATATGGCTGATGATTCAAAGTATAAAAATTGGTTTTGCAAAAAGATTCCGGGAATTTTCACGGTCGATTGCGCATTGTTATGTTAACAGGAGATAAAGGATCCTAGTGAATTCCAGAATTGTGTAATAATGGCTTCAGGCTAAGCGGGAGACCCACCACCTATGATTAAGGATTGGCTGGTTAACTTCTTGCGAGGTTTCTGGTTATTAGCATAGTGATGGATCAATTCAGCTACGGAAAGAACATAAATAGTGATTCGAGTAAAGGAATTGTTAGAGGCGTGCCAAGGTTAGCCTTATTGGCTCATGTTCAAACTTGGGGAAGATTCAGGATTTATGCCTTGTACAGGCAGGTATCAAGGGAAATGATTCTGTGGGGTGCTTCATCGAGAGGGTATTCAAGTGCTGGAAGATTTATGGAATTGATTATATTCGGGGCCAAGTCAGAGCGGGTGGCTCTCAGCAACGGTCCTAGTGGATTCAAAGAGGCGAAGTGTAGCGCCTAGAGATTTTGAGCCTATAGGTACGGTTAAGAATCAAGCTTGGTAGCAGCTTATGAGAAGGGGCACAAAATGTCCCATGATGTTTTGATTTGCAGTGTAGCCTTCGGGAGGTATGAAATGGTTTGTGGGGTTTGAAACAACATGGACTCATGATTTAAGGTCACTCGGGATGAGTACGGATAGAGTATGCTATGTGTTCGATAGAGTTATTATTATTTCTAAGGCAATCAAGGATAAATTGGAAGAAGATGGATTGATTAGCCATAGTTGAATTGGCATATTGGTGGCAGTGACCAGTTCCTTCAGCGCGATCAAGTTATGCAAGTGATTTGTGGTGGTACGTGTGAGGCTTGTTGGTCACCATAATTGATGTTATTTGGAAGTATTCCACTGCTATGTATATGCGGATCCCGAAAGGGCTATGGTGGCTTGGACCACTACATATAGATTTGCATATTCTACACTTAAGAGAATTCACCGGTGTGTTGCTATGGTTCTCCTGAAGTGAGTTAAGTGAAAGGTTTTTATACGATGAAACATTAATCTATTAATGGTCCCGGAGTTATGATGGGAATCGTGTTCTATCTAATATTAGCATGTTGGGTGCAGTGAGCGGTCTGGAATTTGAAGTAAGGATCAAGGTTGCAGTTAAGTGTTAACAAGAATGTCGCGAGCTCAGACGAGCAGGAAAGTAGCTTCGATGTTTGAAGTAAGTTGGTATTGCCTTCAACATCACCTGAGATCGACATTTTGTGAAAAAGTCTTTGCATCCTGGTTAAGGATTCTTGATCGCTTTTCAGCATCACCTGAGATCGGTGTTTTGTGAAAAGGATAGACCTAAAGATTTGTCGATTTAGAAGTTAGTTATGAATTTCTACACATCTCTTCCGTCATGGCGGTATTGTACGGACTAGAGCAAGACCTATGTAGGTCATGAGGTGTAATAGGAGCATCAGATTCATTGAATTTTGATTTATCTGATCAGAAAATATTATGATCCTGTGTGTAAAGTGGTGTGAGTTGTATATTCAGTTAAGGTATGAAGTCATGTTTTGGTGTTGCGTGTAGGTATTAATACGGTGAGCGTATGTTGGAACAGGCCTGGCAGAGAATTCCGGATGTTGGAATTGGGCTCTAAGGCTTATTTGCTTAAGTGAAAAAGGATATCTTCAGATTGATCGAGCTAGGGTGCCCAGCTGAGTGGTGATAGCACGGGTATGTGCCCGAGGTGTTAAACAGTGATTTCGGACAACCCAGCACAGTTCTTAGCACGTTGGAGGACGAACGTATGTTTAAGTGGGAGAGGATGTGACGACCCGATCATTTGTTATGAGATCTAGTGCATCGTTCATCAACGTGAGGCCGTGAGCAGCTTCATTTTAGGTATTATGACTTGTATGCGTGGTCAGAATTGGGTTTCGGGAAGTTCAGAGTGGAATTGGAAAGAGAATTCTCATTTCGGAAGCTTTAGTTGAAAGAATTAACTAGGATCGAATTTTTGAGTAAACGACCTCGGAATCGGGATTCAAGGGTTCCAGCAGGTTCGTATAATGATTTCGGACTTGGGCGTATGCCCGGATCGAGTTTTAGATGACCCGGAAGCATTTTGGCGCCAATTGTGGAAGTTGGCATTTTTGAAGAAATTTCATAAGTTTGGATTGAAGTGCATTTCAGTGTTATCGATGTCCGTTTGTGATTCTGAGTCTGGGAGTAGCTCTGTATGGTGATTCTAGTGTTGGGAGCACGATTGGAACTAAATGCGGGGGTCCGTGGGTCAGTTTGGAGTCATTTAACTAAAGATAGAAATTTGAAGGTTTTTAAGAAGTTTGACCAGAAGTTGACTTTTTGATACCAGGGTAGAAATTCGATTCCGAAAGTTGGAATAGGTCTGTTATGTCGAATATAACTTGTGTGCAAAATTTGAAGTCAATCGGACATGATTTGATATGTTTAAACATCCAAAGTAGAAATTTGAGATTCTAAAGTTCATAAAGCTTGGATTGGAGGTCGATTCGTGATTTTAGCATAGTTTGATATGATTGAGGCCTCGAGCAAGTCTGGAACATGTTTTGGGACTGGTTGGTGTGATTGGATGGGTGCTTGGGGGCCTCGAGTGTGTTTCGAGGTGATTTCAGATCATTTCGCGCTCTTTTGCAATAGCTGATGCTATTATCTGGTGTTGTTCTTCGCGTTCGCGGGGATACTCTCGCGTTCGCGAAGAAGGATTTGGTTTTAGGAAACTTTCTTCTTCGTGGTTGCGAGGTGGTCACCGCGTTCGCGAAGAACAAAATCCCTGTTGCATAGGTCTGACTTCAGAGGCTGATATCTCGCAATCTATAAAGAATTTTGTAATGATTGTGGCCGGTTGTTTTGAGCCCTAGCGCTTTGTTCAGTAGTCTGAGGCCATGAGCAGCTTCATTTCAGATGTTATGACTTGTACGCGTGGTCGGAATTGAATTTCCGGAAGTTCAGAGTTGATTTGGAAAGAGAATTCTCATTTCAGAAGCTTTAAGTTGTAAGAATTAACTAGGGTTGAATTTTTAAGTAAACGACCTAGGAATTGGGATCTGAAGGTTCCAATACGTTCGTATGATAATTTTGGACTTGGGCGTATGCCCGTGTCGGGTTTTGGATGACCCGGGAGCATTTTGGCGCCTATTGTGGGAGTTAGCATTTTCGAAGAAATTTCATAAGTTTGGCTCGAAGTGCATTTCAGTGTTATCGAGGTTCATTTGGAATTCCGAGTCAGGGAGTAGCTCTGTATGGTGATTCTGGAGTTGGGAGCACGATCGAAAGTGGATTCGGAGGTCCGTGGGTCATTTTGGACTCATTTGGCTAAAGATAGAAATTTGAAGGTTTTTGAGAAGTTTGACAGGAAGAGGACTTTTTGATATCGGGGTCGGAATCTGATTCTGGAAGAGGTCCGTGATGTCGAATATGACTTGTGTGCAAAATTTGAGGTCAATCGGGCGTGATTTGATAAGTTTAAACATCGAAAATAGAAGTTCGAAACTCTAAAGTTCCTAAAGCTTAGATTGGAGGTCGATTCGTTGTTTTAGCATTTTCTGATATGATTTGAGGCGTCGAGAATGTCCGTAATGTGTTTTGGGACTGGTTGATATGATTGGTTGGGATTCTGGGTGGCCTCGGGTGGATTCCGGGTGGTTAACGGATCAAAAATAGATTTTTTGGAAGGCTGAACTTGCTGGTTGCGGTCATAACCTCACCTGCGAGAATTGGGCCGCAGATGCGATTTTGGATTGGAAGAGAAGGGACCGCTGATGCGGTCATTTTTTCGCAGATACAAGACCGCACCTGCGGTGGAGAAGACGCAGAAGCAGAAAAAGGACAACATGGGAAGAACGGCAGATGCGGTAGTGGGGCTGCACCTATGGAACGACAGAAGCGGTCGAGGGATCGTAGGTGCGGAAAGTGCTGGAGGCAGTGGGTTGTTTTAAAGTCGGGTTTTGGCCATTTCCTCTCATATTTTCATAGCTTGGGTGATTCTTGGAGGGTTTCAAGAGAGGATTTTCATCATCAATGATAAAGTAAGCTATTAACCTATCTTGAGTTAAATACATCGATTATGTATAGATTTTAGTATGTAAATGGATAGAAATTTGGGGTTTTGGTGGAAAGACCTAGAAAATTATATTCTTGGAATTTGACCACGATTTAGGGTATGGAATCTAGAGAAAATTATATATTGAGTTCGTGAAGCTATGGGTAAACATATTCTTAGAAAATTTTGGAAATTCAGGCATGTGGGCCTGAGGGCATTTTTGTTAACTTTCCGATCGGGGTTAGGAATTATTATAAATTGGATTAATATGTGTACTTTATTGTATATTAATGGATTTGCATAACTATTGGCTAATTTTGGAGCGTTGGGCAACAATTTGAGTTTTGGAAGGACATGGAATGCCGGTTATAGATCTTCGGAGTGAGGTGAGTCTCCTTTCTAACCTTGTAAGAGGGAATTGTCCCCATATGTGAGTTAATCAGTTATGTGCTCTTATTTCTGGGGGCTACGTACGCACGAGGTGACAAAAGTCCGTGCGTAGCTACTATTATGCTATTGTCCGGGTAGTCTAGGACCAAAAAGCATGCTTTACTTGGAATGTTCGTAACCTTATTGACAGTTTGAATAGCTTATATCACATCGAATTAGTAAATAAATTTCTAAAAAGATTAAACTTCATATTCTTGAATTGTTAAAAGAGAATTGACCACGTCGTATGTATGATTCACGAGCGGGGTAATAGATGCATCTATTGTTCGTGCCGTTCGACCCTCGGCAGTGCACAGTTTATTTTCTGTTAGATTGGGTCGTACACCTCGGCATGATTTGTGCATGCTTGTATTGCTTGCCTTGAGATTATTTGAGATTGATATTTGCTCTCCCCGACTTGAGATAACTGAAAACTAATGGATTATGAATCCGGAGACTTTTAATATAAAAAGTAACTTTCACCTGTTCGTGACTTACTTGAAATTTCTGTCATTCATAATAAATCCATGATTATCCACATTAATAGTATATCATTATTGGACCACTAGTAAGTGTCAAAGTCGACCATCTCGTCTCTACTTCTTCGAAATTAGATAGGATACTCATTGAGTACACGTTATTTTCGTACTCATACTACACTTCTATGCATTTTTGTTGCACAGGCATATATACCCCCAGTGGCCTCTAGGGCGTAGCAGCATGGATGATACTGGGATTAGGTGAGTTGCATTTCTCGAGGTGGCCCGCAGCTTGTATCGTCCCTTACAGTATATTGCATTTACTTTCTGTCCACTTGTATTCTGGACAGATGTTGTATTGTATTGTTTCTTAGAAGTAGCTCATTCACTTATGACACCGGGTTCTAGGGATATCTATGGGTTTATTCAGAAATTTAAAGTTGTCAAATGTTTCATCATTTATTAAGTAGAATTTATCATGTATTGTTTAAACGCATAAAACAAGTGGTTTTGAAAATATTTAAAACGAGAATTTAATTGAGTATTATTGGTTGGCTTTCCTGACAGCGGTGTCCAGCGCCACCATGACCCTTAGTGGATCTTGGGTCGTGACAACATGGTATTAGAGCACTAGGTTCCTAGGGTCTCAAGAGTCATAAGCAAGTCTAGTAGGGTCTCGCGGATCGGTATGGAGACGTCTGTACATAACCTTGGGAGGTTGCAGGACTGTTAGGAGTACTTCCCTTCTTGATTCCTTATCGTGCGATTTGATCCTTGGAGGTGTATGCCTTTAATTCAATCCTACTCAATCGTACGCGATGCGAACCGCTTGTTATAAATCGAGAATTGAAGAACCGTAATGGTACTACAGATGTGGTGCGGGATGTTTCTCCCGGTATAGCTGATCGGATTATTATCGTCGCTTTGTAGAAGGATATTTTATTGTTTTAGCCCAGTAGCGGTACTTCTGAGGGCTCTGAGGCTAGGCACAAGTTGCCATGATGCTTATGAATGATTGTTCCGCAATATTGATATGATGGTAGGATGTTTGCCTAGTTGTCGGGGCAGCGAATGACTTAAAGGGAAGCTTACTCAGTGCATGATTCAGAGATTCAGTATTTTACTTCTGGCGGGGGAAAGGCAATCAGACTAAGAATGTGCAGATTTGGAATGATAGAGTAACGAGGCTTGGTATTTGCGAGCGTGGAGGAATTATTATCTGTGATGAGGTGTCATTGTCCTTGTTCACCGTACTAAGTTCGTCAGTGTTATGACCTTCTACAATTTGCCTTTGGGGCAAGCTATCGTGAAATATTATCGAAAATGTAGCTGTCAGATATCGCAGGGTGTGGTAGTTCAGGGTTGAATCAGTGTTTCTAATGTCTACGGTATGAGAAGGATGATCTTCCGAAAGGTGTAAAGTTAGCAGCAATTGGGGGTTCAAGTGCCACAAAGATAGATTTTATTTAAGGCAACAGCTGAGAAGTAAAGGATGTGGAAAGACAAGTGGGAAGTGTCAGGCGGTGGCTAAAATTTCAAGAAGGCCGAGTATAAGAGGCCAAGGGTTGAGTAGTCGATTAAGGGGATGAGTTCCGCCAAAGTGGGATAGTGGCAGAGTTGCGTATGGGCTTTGCAGAAGGATGACCACATTCCTCAAGAAGAGTTTGGAGTAATTTGAGAACATTAGTGATTGGTGATTAGGGTCTACAGATTTAATTTGAAGTATGGGCTATTGTGCAACAGCAGATTTGATATAACGGGAATGTGCTGCTTGAATGAAGAAGGATACAACATAACCTTGAATTGGAAGAATGTTTCTGCACGTTTAATTATTGACAACGAGGGGTGAATGGACTTGTGCAGCTGAAGAGTGAGCTCGGACTCAGGATGGGTTATTGTCGTCGTAGTGATTGTACCCCGTGCAGTAGCGTTAGAAGGTATTGGGGAGCAATTTCTACAGGTGGGTTATTCCTGTGAGCATGTTAGCAGACACGTAGTTGGCGAGGCTTCTGTGAAGAATTCTATTGGTTATACAGTGAAGGGATCGGTCGTGCTAATGTTGTTAATGATTCAGAATATAAAGAGGGGGTTTCTACAGTAAGATATCGAGAATTTTGGCAGTTGATTACGCAAGGTTATGTTAATAAGAGATTAAGAATCCTGGTGAACTCCAGAGTTGTGTAATAGTGTCTTCGAGCTAAGTGGGAGAGTCCCACCATCTATGATTAGGTTGCATGGTTAACTACTAGCGAGGATTCTAGTTATTAGTTTATTGATGGGCTATTTTAGATACGGGAAAGGACCATAAGTGGTAAATTTAGTAGGGAAATATCAAAGGTGTGCTATGGTTGGCCTTATTGCCTCATGTTCAGATTTGGAAAGGATTCAGGATTTGTGCTTTGTATAGATGTGGGTTCCAAGGGAAGTGATTCTGCCATGTGCTTCACCAAGAGGGTATTTATGTGATAGAAGACTCATGGAGTTGATTGTATTCGAGGCCAAGTCAGAGCGGGTGGCTCTCAACAACGGTCCTAGTGAATTCAAAAGATAAAGTGTGATGCCTAATGATTTCGAGCCAATAGGTACGATTAAGAATCAAGCTTGATAGCAGCCCATGAGAAGAGGCACAGAATGCTCTATGATGTTTTGGCTTGCGATGTAGCAATTGTGAGGTACGAAATGGTTTGTCGGATTTGAGACAACATGGTATCGTGATTCAGGGTCATTCGGGATGAGTGCATATGGATTGTGGTAAGTGTTGAATGGAGTTATCATTGTTTCTATGACAATCAAGGATAAATTGGAAGAAGAGGGATTGGTTAGCCATAGTCGAACTGGCATGTTGCTGGTAGTGATCAGTTCCTTCAGCGAGATCAAGTTATGCAAGTTATGGTGGCTTAAGACCACTACTTAGAGATTTGCATATTTCCACGATTATGAGAATTCGCCTATGTGTTGCTATGTTTCTCCTGAAGTGTGTTAAGTGAAAGGCTTTTATATGTTGTATTGCACCGTGCGAGTTGTGAGGTGGCTTGGTGAATTGCTTATGTGTTGAGGTTCCGCGTAGAGATGATGTTATATGATTAAAATGGCTCTTGAGATTCAGATCATATATCGCACCTCCATTGTGCTTGAGTGTTGTATCTTATGGCGCTATATGTCTCCCCAGGGATGGAATTGTGCACTCAGCATGCTTGTGACCGAAATTCAGCATTTTATTGTAATGAGCAATTTAGCACGATGTGCATCTCCTTATGTGAGATCTATGTGTGGATCGGGTGGCACACTGCTATGGTTATGTTGCTTGGATCGGGTTGCGCACAGTAGCGGAGTGATGCTTAGTGCAGTTCCCCATGTCCGTTCTTATGCGTTCGGTTTCCTATTTTTTTGTAAGGAAAGCCCATATTAGCTGTGTGCCCACGTCGCATGTATGATTCGCGAGCGGGGTGTTTGTTAAATTATATTGACCACGTCACATATATGATTCACGAGAAGTGTTATTGAATTTCCTTCTTAAAGCTTGTTTTCCCTTGTATCGTGTTCGATATGGTAGCCTATTGGCACATTGTAGCATTATATGAGACTTTTGGTCATGTCTGGGTGGCTTATTGCCTGAGCAGTTTGTACTGGGTGAGACGAGATCATTGAATATGAGATCAGTGCAATCTGAGTATATGAAGTATATTAAGGAACTAAGAACATTATTCGGTTCAGAATGAGGTGAGGGTTCTTGTAAGGAGTATAGACCTAATGATTTGTTGATTCAGCAATTGGTTATGAAATTCTACGCCTATCTTCTGTCGTGGCGGTATTGTAAGAGTTAGAGTAAGAGCTATGCATATCATGAGGTGCGTTGTGAGTATTAGAGTCATGGAATTTCGACTAAATTGATCAGAGAATGTTATTGTGATCCTATGAGTAAAATGGTGCAAGGTGTGAATTCAGCTAAGGTATGCAGTCACGGCTTGGTACTGCGTGTAGTGATTGATATAATGAGCGTATATTGGAAACAGGTCGGGCATATAATTCTGGATGTTGGAATTAGGCTCTAAGGCTTATTTCCTTGAATAAAAGGAAATATCTTCAGAATTGATCGAGCTAATGTGCTCAATGGAGTTGTGGTAGCACGAGAAGGTGCATAAGGTGTTAAACAGTGATTTCAGACTACTTCAGCGAAGTTCTCAGCACGTTCGAGGACGAACGTATGTTTAAGTTGGAGAGAATATAACGACCCGACCGATCATTTTGATCCCTAGCACATCGTTCAGTAGTCTGAGGCCATGAGCAACTTCATTTCAGGTGTTATGACTTGTACGCGTGGTCGGAATTGAATTTCGGGAAGTTCAGAGTTGATTTGGAAAGAGAATTCTCATTTGAGAAGCTTTAAGTTGTAAGAATTAACTAGGTTGAATTTTTAAGTAAACGAGATCGAAATCAGGATCTGAAGGTTCCAGCAGTTTCGTATGATGATTTCAGACTTGGGCGTACGCCCGTGTTGGATTTTGGATGACCCGGGAGCTTTTTCGCGCCTGTTGTAGGAGTTAATATTTTGGAAAAAATTTCATAAGTTTAGCTCGAAATGCATTTCATCGTTATCGATGTTCGTTTGGAATTTCGAGTCTGGGAGTAGCTCCGTATGGTGATTCTAGAGCTGGGAGCGCGATCAGAAGTGGATTCGGAGGTCCGTGGGTCATTTTGGAGTCATTTGGCTAAAGATAGAAATTTGAAGGTTTTTGAGAAGTTTGACCGGAAGTGAACTTTTTGTTATCAGGGTCGGAATCCTATTCCGGTAGTTGGAGTAGGTCTGTTATGTCGAATATGACTTGTGTGCAAAATTTAAGGTCAATCGGGACTGATTTGATTCGTTTAAAAATTGAAAATAGAAGTTTGAAATTCTAAAGCTCATAAAGATTGGATTGGAGGTCGATTCGTGGTTTTAGCATTGTTTGATATGATTTGAGGCCTCGAGCAAGTCCGTAATGTATTTTGGGACTGGTTGGTATGATTGGTTAGGGTCCTGGGGGGCCTCGGGTGGATTCCGGGTTGTTAACGGATCGAAAATGGAATTTTTGGAAGCTGAACTTAATGGTTGCTGTAATAACTGCACCTGTGAGAATTGGGCCGCAGGTGCAGAGCCGCTGATGCGGTTTTGGACTGGAAGAGAAGGGACTGCAGATGCGGTCATTTTTCCACAGATGCGGGACCGCTCCTTCGGTGGAGAAGACGTAGAAGGGGAAAAAGGGCAGCCTGGGAAGGACTGTAGATATGGTAGTGGGGCCGCACCTGCGGAACCGCAGAAGCGGTCGAGGGACCGCAGGTGTGGAATGTGCTGGAGGCAGTGGGTTGTTTAAAAGTCGGGTTTTGGCCATTTCCTCTCATATTTTCTTGCCTTGGGCGATTCTTGGAGGGTTTTAAGAGAGGATTTTCATCATCAATGATAAGATAAGCTATTCCCCACCAACCTTGAGTTAAATACATCGATTTGTATAGATTTTAGTATGTAAATTGGTAGAAATTTGGGGTTTTGGTGGAAAGACCTAGAAAATTATATTCCTGGAATTTGACTACGATCTTGGGTATGGAATCTAGTGTAAATTATAGATTTGAGTTCGTGAAGCTATGGGTAAACTTATTCATCAAAAATTTTGGAAATCCGGGCACGTGGGCCTGAGGGCGTTTTTTTCAACTTTCCGATCAAGCTTAGGAATTGTTATAAATTGGATTAATATAAGTACTTTATCGTATATTAATGGATTTGCATAAGTATTGGCTAGTTTTGGAGCATTGTGCACCAATTTGAGTTTCGGAAGGGCATGGAATGCGATTATGGATCTTCGGAGCGAGGTGAGTCTCCTTTCTAACATTGTAAGAGGGAATTGTCCCCATAGATGAGTTAATCAGTTATGTGCTCCTATTTGTGGGGGCTACGTACTCACAAGGTGACGAGAGTCTGTGCGTAGCTACTATTATGCTATTGTTTGGGTAGTCTAAGACCAAAAAGCATGCTGTACTTGGAATGTTCGTAACCTTATTGACAATTTGAATTGCTTAAATCACATCGAATTAGTAAATGAATTTCTAAAAAGATTAAAATTCATTTTCTTGAATTGGTAAAAGAGAATTGGCATTTCTTTGGATAATTGTTCCCTGATAAAATCTTGATTGACTGAATGTTGTGATTATTTATATTTGACTGCATCACTTGTATGATTTGCGAGCGGGGGTAATAGATGCATCTATTGTTCGTTTCGTTCAACTCTCGGCAGTGCACAGTTTATTTTTTGTTGGATCGGGCCGCACACATCGGCATGATTTGTGCATGCTTGTATTGCTTGCCTTGAGATTATTTTGAGATTGATATTTGCTCTCCCCGAGTTGAGATAATTGAAAACTAATAGATTATGAATGTGGAGACTTTTAATATAAAAAGGAACTTTCACCTGTTTGTGACTTACTTGAAATTTCTGTCATTCTTAACAAATCAATGATTATTCACATTAATAGTATATCATTATTGGACCACTAGTAAGCATCGAAGTCAACCATCTCGTCTCTACTTCTTCGAGATTAGACGGAATACCCATTGAGTACTCGTTATTTTCGCACTCATATTACACTCCTGTGCATTTTGTTGCACAGGCATATGTACCCCCAGTGGCCTACGGGGCGTAGCAGTGTCACGACCCAAAATCCACAAGGGTCATGGTGGCGCCGGACACCGCTGTCAGTCCAGCCAATTAGATTACCGATTTAAAAATCCTTTTTAAATACATCAAATTCTAGAATTTTCTTTCCATTTTCATAAATAAAAGGGGTTTTGCTTCAATTCAAATTAACAATAACAATTAAATCAAACTTTTCGAAAACCATCCCAGAACCCGGTGTCATAAGTGCATGATCGACTACTGATAATGAAATAAAATACAGCCTCTGTCCGGAGTACAATGGACAGGAAATAAATAATCAAAGTACAGAAAGGAACTACACTAGCTGCAGGCCGCCTCGCAGTTTACAGCTCACCTAGTCCCTGAATCGTCCGTGCTGCTGCACCCAGTAGGCCGCTAAAATGAAGTATACCTGTGCACAAAAATGCACAGAAGTGTAGTATGA
>MU754886.1:254687-317975 GCA_026770625.1 Nicotiana glauca | reverse complement strand
GGGTGATTTGATCTTGGCCGTTGGATCAAGCATGATCAACGACCTAGATCAATTCACTTAAATAAACGGTGTCGTTTTGTTTATTTTATGAGACTGGGTCGGTCTTGGATGGGAACGGGTCGGGTTGAGAGGAAGCTTAGGGACCGTCAGATCAAAGGGAAGGGACGGCTTAGATTTGTGACGCCTATACGGCGTCGTTTGGTTGGTTCTGGAGACTGAACTGGACTGGACCGGGTGATGCGCACTTTTGGGCCTGGATTTGGTTAAATTTGGACAGCCCAGTCCGATTTTCTTCCTATTTTGCTCTTTTCATCTTTTTCTTTCATTTTTCTTTTTTAATTCCTAATTACCAAAATTCCTACATTAAATTGAAAATCAAAAATTAACTTAAAATACTAATTAACTCTTAATAATAACTATCATACATAATTAAGAAACAATTTAAAATAAAATCACACAACTGGACCTTAAATGCAAAGTACATATATATATTGTTTTTGTGATTTTCCATTTTTGTAAAACAAACTTGATTACTCCTAATTTGTAGAATTAAATCCTAGGTACAAATGTGACATATTTTATATTTTATATTAATTTAAACAAATAAACATACACGGACAAAAATGCAAAAATTTACCAAAATATCACAAAAATTCACAACAGTGCACACAATAAAACAAATAATTTTTGTTTTGATTTCTTTGGGAGTAGTTCATATGGGGCAAAAATCATGTCCTCACAACCCTCATGTCAGAGAGCCCCAAAAATACACCATAACAGTATAAACATATTCATAAGCATATTATAACTGGCACAATATCAACAATGGCCATATAGACAACCATATTACCAAAAAGAGGACGGTTTTACATGAGTCCAGCCAACAAATACGGTTTCGAAGGAGCTAAATGCATAAAAATTATTACATGATTATTCAAACAAGTGTGGATACTTCTTCTTCATTTCATCCTCAGCTTCCCAAGTAGCTTCCTCAACGTGCTGGCTCCGCCATAATACTTTCACGGATGCAATTTCCTTATTTCTGAGTTTTCGAACTTGCCTATCAAGAATGGCAACTAGGACCTCTTCAAATGATAGCTCTTCATTTACCTCAATAGTCTCGACTGGGACAATGGTGGATGGATCCCCTACTACCTTCCTTAACATGGACACATGGAAGACCGGATGTACCAATGACATCTCGGGCGGCAGCTCGAGCTTGTATGCCACTTGACCAATTTTTTGAATGATTCTGTATGGTCCGACATACCTTGGACTCAATTTTCCCTTCTTTCCAAACCGCATGATACCCTTCATAGGGGAAACTTTCAAGAATACCCAATCATCTTCTTTAAATGCCAAATCTCTACGATGCACATCCGAGTAGGATTTTTGGCAACTTTGAGTAGTTTTCACCCTTTCTTTAATAAGCTTGACTTTCTCCATGGCCTGGTGCACGAGCTCCGGCCCTATCAATTCCGTTTCTCCAACCTCGAACCACCCGAATGGAGACCTACAACTCCTACCATATAATGCTTCGAACAGTGCCATTTGAATACTACCGTGGAAGCTATTGTTGTAAGCGAACTATATGAGTGGCAAATGGTCATCCCAACTCCCCTTGAAATCAATAGTACAAGCACACAACATGTCCTCAAGTGTATGAATATTCCGCTCTGCTTGCCCATCGGTTTGTGGATGAAAAGCTGTGCTAAGGTTCACTTGCGTACCCAAGCCCTGCTGAAACTTCTTCCAAAAGTTAACTATGAATTGAGCCCCTCGATCTTAAATGATTGAGACTAGAGTGCCATGCAACCTGACTATTTCTTTTATATACATCTGAGCATATTGTTCTGCTGTGCCGGTAGATTTAACTGTCAAGAAGTGCGCTGATTTCGTGAGTCGATCCACGATCACCCAAATTGAGTCGAAATCGCGCGGAGTGCTCGGCCACCCACAAAATCCATGTTAATCATCTCCCACTTCAATATTGGAATGTCTATGCATTGTGTCAATCCATTGGGCCTTTGATGTTCGGCCTTTACCTGTTGACAATTCGGACATTTTGACACAAATTCTGCCACATCCCTCTTCATGTTGTTCCACCAATAAATTTCCTTGAGATCATGATACATTTTTGTAGAACCTGGGTGCACGAAATACCTAGATGTGTGAGCTTCTGCCATGATCCTTTCCCGAAGACTGTCAATATCAGGAACACACAGGCGGTCTTGGTACCATAGGGTACCATCATTCATGCCCAAGGAGAAAGCTGTGGTCTTATGATTGTGAATCCCTTCTTTTAGTTGTGCTAACAATGGATCATTGAATTGCTTTTATTTTACCTCTACCATAAGCGACGATTCGGCCCTATTTTGTATAATTACCCCTCCTTCATCTGAGTCCGCCAGAAGAACTCCCAAATTAGCTAGCCGGTGAACCTTCCTAGCCAACGGTCTCTGATAGGCCCCTAAATGAGTCAAACTTCCCATAGATCTTTTACTAAGCGCATCTGCCACAACATTAGCCTTTCCCGGGTGGTAGAGAATATCAATATCGTAGTCTTTGAGTAACTCTAGCCACCTTCTTTGTCTCAGGTTCAACTCCTTCTGCTTGAAGATATATTGAAGGCACTTATGATCGGTAAATATGTCCACATGGACCCCATACAAATAATGTCGCCAAATCTTTAGTGCAAACACCACAGCTTCTAGCTCAAAGTTATGGGTTGGATAGTTTTTCTCATGATTCTTGAGTTGCCTAGAGGTGTAGGCTATAACCTTGCTCCTATACATCAACACACACCCCAGCCCGACTCTTGAAGCATCGCAATACACCACAAATCCCTCGGTACCCTCTGGTAGGGCTAATACCGGTGCTGTTGTCAACCTTGGTTTCAATTCTTGGAAACTCTTTTCACAAGCATCAGACCATTGGAATTTAACTACTTTCTGCATCAATTTAGTCAAAGGAGAATCGAGAGTAGAAAACCCATCCACAAACCTCCTGTAGTACCCAGCTAATCCCAAGAAACTGCAGATCTTGGTTGGAGTGGTAGGTCTAGGCCAATTCTTCACTACCGCAACCTTCTGAGGGTCAACCATAACTCCTTCCCTGGAAACAACATGACCCAGGAACGCGACAGATTCAAGCCAGAATTCACATTTTGAAAATTTCGCATATAATTGATGTTGCTGAAGAGTCTGCAATACTGCCCTGAGATGGCCAGCATGGTCCTCCCGACTTTGGGAATATACTAGAATGTCGTCAATGAACACTATCACAAAGGAGTCTAGGAAGAGCTTGAAGACTCGATTCATAAGGTCCATAAAAGCAGATGGGGCATTTGTTAGCCCAAAAGACATTACCATAAATTCAAAGTGCCCATACTGGGTTCTGCAAGTTGTTTTTGGAATATCCCGCTCCCATATCTTCAACTGGTAATACCCGGACCGCAAGACAATATTTGAGAAACATGCAGCGCCTCGCAATTGATTGAACAAGTCATCTATTCTTGGCAAGGGATATTTGTTTTCGATTGTGACGTTGTTTAGTTGCCGGTAGTCAATACACATCTGCAACGATCCATCCTTCTTTCTTACGAACAAGACCGGTGTGCTCCATGGCGACACACTTGTCCGAACGAAAACCTTCTCTAACAAATCCTTCAATTGCTCCTTTAGCTCTTTCTATTCTGCTGGTGCCATCCTGTAAGGTGGAATCGATATAGGCTGTGTGCCTGGCATCACGTCGATCCCAAAATCAATTTCCCTGTCTTGTGGAATCCCAGGGAGCTCATCTGGAAAGACATTTGGAAATTCATTCACAACTGGTACAGAATCAAGGCTAGGTGCCTCGGTATTGGTGTTTGCAACTCAAACTAGATGACAGATACACCCCTTCTTGATCATTTTTGCGGCCTTAAGGTAGGAAATAAACCGACCTCTAGGCACTACATTATCTCCCCTCTATTCAATGATGGGCTCATTAGGAAATTCAAGACTAATTTTTCTAGTCCTACAATAAAGTTTGGAAAAGCATGAGTAAAGCCAATCCATTCCCATTATTACGTCAAAATCCACCATTCCCAACTCGATAAGATCGGCCATGGTATCCCTACCACACATCGTAACAACACAACCCCTATAAACTTGAGCAGCCAAAATTGACTCACCAACTGGGGTGGATACTAAGAATGGCTCATGAAGCTGCTCCGGTTCTATTCCAAATCTCATAGCAACAAATGGGGTAACATAGGATGAAGTGGGTGAGATTGGATAGTCAGAATACCTGTAACAACATTTGGTGAAGCCTCTGTAGTCTGGCGGCCACTCATAGTATAGAATTGGCTGGGACCTCCGAAACTCTGTGTACCACCCCTAGATGCACCACGCTCTGCAGGTGCTGGGGCACCTCGAGCTAGAGAGGGGGCTGAAGATGTGGCAGCTTCTGGACTGGAGGGTTGAGCTGTGCTCCTACCTATTCCCTGGCGAGACGCACGACAGTGTCTCTAAATATGGCCCCTCATCCCACATCCATAACATATAAGCAACTCCATGTAGCAAACCCCCGAGTGCATCTTCCCGCACTTGGGACACGGGGATCTCAACTGCTGCTGAAACCTCTCCCCTGACCGACCTCACCGGTGGAATCCCTTGTTGCCCTGACCGGGCCTGAAATGACTCTACTGTTACTAACTGGGCCCTGATGGCGGTGCACTGGCTGAAGACTGTTCAATAGACTGGGAAGGCCCTGATGATCCTTCCCTAAAAGTTGATCTTCCCCTACCTAGCGACTCTCCCACGTTGCCCGTAGACCGGGCCTTGCTGTTGCTCTTTCTCGCCATTCTGTTCTTCAACTTACGGTCCTCTGTGGCTTGAGCAAATGCTACCATCCTCCGTAGTTCATGTAAAAATTCAATGCTGCTGTAGAAACCTCATTAATAGTCAAATGATTAAGACCCTGAACAAACCGACGCACTCTAGCCTCCATGGTGGGCAACATATGAATAACATACTTGGACAAGCGGGAAAACACCATGTGGTACTCCCATACACTTCTGTTACCTTGCCTCAGATTTTCAAACTCTATTGCTTGGGCTGCCCTTGTCTCAACGGGCAAGAAATGATCAATGAAAGCATCGACAAATTCACTCCACCTCGCCGGAGGGCGCCCCTCCTCTCGGGAGTCCTCCCATAACTCAAACCATGAATAGGCCACCCCTTTCAGAGGGTAGGCAGCCAACTCTCCTCCATCTGTCTCAGTCACACGCATCACCCTGAGGGTCTTGTGCATCTCATCAATAAAGTCCTGAGGGTCTTCTTCTAGATTGGCACCTGTGAATACCGGATGGTCTAACTGAAGGAATCTGTTTACCCTGGAACTGGTAGAATCCCCTGGCTGGCTGGATGAACTAGGTGCAATATTTGACCTATAGGCCTGAGAGGCCACCAATTTAGTCAACATTTGAATAGCTCCCCTAAGATCCCCATAAAAAATGCAAGAACCGGAAGTTGGGAATGGAGGAGGGACATGAGCATCAATATGAGGTATAGTGGTACCCTCCGTAGTTGTAGGGACTGAGGTAGTTTGTTCTGTAACAGAAGGATCTGGTAGGGTACTAGCAGGGCGGCTACCCTCACCCGCAACATCAATCAGTGAATCATCAACCACTCATGGGGTGGAATTGGCTTCTTGGCCAATTCTCACCCTCCTCTTAGGTGCCATTTACTGAAAGATTGAATAATACACCTGTTAGGAAGTAAACAGTTTCACCGCACGATCCAGAATATCAAAGAAGGGTGTTATTCCTAAATGCCCAAGTAGCCTCCAACTTATAGATGTGGTTGACAACACACCGATAAGAAGGACTCTACTAGACACGGCTCCAAGACATCTTAGTACACTTTAAAACCTTAGACTCTGATACCAAGTTTATCACACCCCAACCTCGGGAGGCGCGACCGACACTCAATCAAGTGAACCCGACTGAGCAAGCCTTACCGAACACTTTCAACCCTAAATCAATATGAATAAGAAACCCATGCCTTTGATTAATTTAGACGAGAATACATGGTGCATACTACATCATTGGTTCAATACATATCACAAAGATTTACCGTACATAAGCTAGCTTCAAGGATTCTATTAGAGTTACAATTCATGGAGGTCACAAGTTTAGGATTACAACATATATATAGTGGACTCCCCGAACACCCGTACATAACCCACACTAGTGTCTTTGGAGCCTCTAAGGATACAACAGATAAGCATAACTATGTCGGCAACAAGGCCCCGACTATACCTCAAAAGTGGAAAGTTGTAATAACAAAAGATACACCATATAGCCCCATGGAAGAAAAAGGGGTTCACCGAGACTTCGAGTAGAAAAAAATGCTCCACTACACACGATCGACACTATCCACTATGGGGCCACCTACAATCATAACACAAATGTAGCACCCCCAGCAAAAGGGGCGTCAGTACATTTGAATTGTACTGGTATGTATAACTAAACACCATTTTACTAGAAAGAACTATCAAACAGATACAAGCAAATAATATGGGCAAATTAAAGAAGCAATTCATATAATCTTTCATACAATTTCCACAGCATAGATTAAGGCATTTCTGTCACGTGTTCACCACGGTTCTCAATACCACCGCCATCTCGAGTGGAGTCCAGTCACGACCCGACCGGCTAGGTCACCTCATTGGAGGCATTACTCTCAATCAATATTTCATTTCCCTTATCGGAATTCAATATCAGCACATTACCACCATATGTGCGGCATGGTGTCCGATCACGACCCGATTGGCTAGGTCATCTCATTAGAGGCATTACTCCATTCTCATTAGTCAACACCTTCAAATTTTTATCCCACACATATCATAACAATTCCTGGGGCACTCATGGCCACTATCATCATATCGTTTTCCCTTTTAAATATTCATTTTACAAGTTGTGATCATGGTCACATATATCAAGGATAATTCAAGTTGCAATCACAGGTAAGTGAGCACATAGCTAGCATGAACAACTCTTTGTTTCAATGTTGGCTTATAGCCCAAGTATTTCAACACATAACTGTACTTTTCATCATTATCAAATTGTCAAGATTGGTACATTATTCACATTGAGGCACGTCCTTCACGAATATGTATAAATATATGCAAATTAATTAATGCGTAATAACAATCAATACACTAGCCAATTCAACTCTTACCATATTTTCGTAAATGACAACAGAGCTTAATTTCTAATAAAAAGGGAGTTTTAGCCATACATACCTCAATAAAGCTTTTCCTTACCCTTTTACAATTTTCGAAACTCTTAGCACTTTGATCTGTTGAGTAAGAATTACAAATTAAATCGAGAATTAGAGATGAGATTGAGACTCTAGCTTGGTTCAAGCACATTGACAAACCCTAGAGGTGCAATTTATATTATTTTGTACTCCTCTTTAATTCACCACCTCCCACTACTCTAAGGTTTGATATGCATGCAAGGAATCCATTGTTATACCCATGAATAACCTCACTAGTGACCCCTTATATTTGAGAATAAAACAAATAAGAGTTGGGGTGATGAAGTCTTACCTCTTGAGGTGATGGTCTAGGGGTCTTCACTTGATTTTCTTCAAGGACTTTGTCACACCTTATGGAGTAATTTGATGGGGAGACTTTCCCTCTCTAGAAACCCTCTCTCTCCCTCTAGAAATGTCCAGAAAGATGCTTAAAATAAGCTATAACACCGGATATATCGATAGGGAGGTCCGGTTAAAAATTAGAAAATTAGAGTCCCGAGTCAAATATGTGATCGCATTTGCGATCGTAGAGTAAACATGTGGTCCGCATAATGGACCGCAAAATGCTCCCCAGAAACTAAAAATTCAGACTCAATCTGCTTTAATAATGCGGCGGATTCACGTTATGTGGTCGCAAAGTGCACCGCAGAATTGACACTCACAAAATTCAATGGAGAATATGCGACGACTATGCGGTCCGCATTTCGATTATGCGACCACATTTTCGACCGCATAGCTAACTTTAATTTTAACCAACATTCTGACTCACTCTGCGGCTGATATGCGATCCGCATACCTGATTTGCGGCCGCATTCTGGACCGCATTTCTTGCATTTTTCTGGAAACTTATTCTTAAATTTTTAATGCATTATTTAATCCAAAGGGTCCATGCCGTATGAATTATTAACACATGCTCCTAACTTGGCACCACGGGATCCGGGTTTTCGAGTAGGGATTTCACGGGGCCTTACACTTTCACTAATTAGCCCAATATTTGTTTACAAGTTATTACAAACCATATGAATTACATAAATAAATAAGAAATAAGAATTTAATCGATGGGGAGCCTACAAATAGGCCCAGATTTCCAAATCTTCCAATAGCCTGGAATACCCAAATTCCATAGACAGTACCACAGTCTAGGTACATCAAAGTTCCCTAAGGATCTCAAGGATCCCGGGCAGTGCTTACACCTAGACATGGTATCGAAAATTGAATAAGTGCAGTGTGGAAGTGCCAGCCTTAGTATGCTAGAGTTTAGAGGGTTGTCAAGAGGGTCCCAAGGCAGTACACATACTGGAAGGGCCAGAACCTATTGACTTAGGAGTAGAGTGAGAGTGCTTGATAAGGGAGTCATCTAATAAAATAATTTTTGAAAAAGAGAGGGTTACGGGATTAGATAATAGTAAATAAAAATTGTAGTCCAAAACAACATCAGCAATACTCACAAGACCAAAACGAAAGGAACAAACCTACACACAGGGGTGATGGGGATTGAGGATACATAAAACACATGATTGCAAACACATAACAACCAAGGTCTTAGGAATTGGTACAGACATGCTCAGACACAACTGATCAGATATAGTCATAGAACCAGCAATGCTTAAGGGAGTTTAGTATAGGATCCATATGATTTAAGACCAATCCCAGAACCATACAAGTCAGGAGTGCAGACTATATAGAGGGGATTTATACCAGAAACTAGATATTACAAAATAGACTACATAAAGGAGGTAACATGCTCATACAGATCCTAAGGAGGGGGGGGGGGTTCATAATATGCTAATTATGTAATCATATTAATTGCAAGTTTCACAGCAAAACCATTAGTAGAAGCAAACTAGAAACATGATAAACTAAAGCAATAAAAGAACCATATTGTTGTTTGAACTTGAATTGAAACTAGAACATACCAGTAAACAAAAGTGAAGGAGCGTGAGAGCACAATAGTTAGCCTTGGCTTGCAGCCGGCTAACTCAGAATAAGAGCAAGTAGCACCAAGAGAGAGAAAAAAGTTTAAGTGAGAGAGAGAGAGAGAGCTTTTGAACCAAAGTATTCGTGTGCTTGTGTTAATGAGAGAGTATGTATATATAGTAGTTCTAATTTAGATAAAAATAAGGTAAAAATCATAGTAGCATAGTAATTATGGGACTCAGAATCAATTACAGTAAAATATGGACAAGTACTCCCTTAAGTTAAGGGAATAAATTAAAACGGTAAGAACAAGCAATAATTAAGGAAAGAAATCAGTGTAGGACTAATAAGGAAAGATTCAAATTCTGTAAGCATAGGGTAAGCAATTAGGGCTAAGATAAATAAACTCCAATTAAGGAAATAGTTCAGTAAGAAAAAAGCACCACAACAGACAAGGTAGGCGAATCAGTTAATTTGAATACAAGAGGTAGAAATTGAAGGTTTAAAGGAAGATTTTTCAATGAAACCCAAAAATAGGAAATCCAGAATCAATCAAGAGGGAGTCACGATTCAGTATTCAACGTATAAATAGAATAAGAGCAACCAGACATAGCAAACATGCAGGTTAAACAGTATTGATAAAAAGAGGCAAGTCTGAATAAACAAGATGAAAATAATCACATAGAGGTGGTATAAGTTTGGCTAAAAGATTAGTAAGAACACATTCGAGGCAAGGTAATCACAAAAACATAAATAAGAATCGAGTAGTCATACTAACACATAGAACCAAACAAAGAAAATCTAGAAAAATTAAGGCTTTTAACATAGGCGAGTTGAAAAAGCAGTAAAATCATAGAATCAGTCAAAATATGCAAGAGATAGAAGTTTAAACATAAAGAATCAATTTAAACAAGGTTTTAGAAGAAATTACGAAAACCCTAATTTTAGAAGAAGGTGAAAACACTCTAAAATCGATGATTCTTATAAATGAGATTCAAGAATAGTGTAAAACATCAAAGAAACAGACTCGAATCATTTTATAATCGTACAGATCTAGGAGATATAGGAAAAAATTAGGGTTTCAGAAGAAACCCAAAGAGAGGTGAAAGAACCTATCTAGAATCCTAAAGATGGTGAGAAATACAATGTGATTTTATTAGAAATCACACCGGAGTAGCCAAGAACAGCCAAATAGCAAACCCTAGATGTAATTCGGCGTGGCCCAGGGCCATTGAAGACCTTAGACAAGGCAAGCATAGCATTAGAGGGGCCATTGAAGGCATATGAGTTAAAGGGAGATCACCAGAGAAGATCAGAGAAGAAGGTCAGCAGTTGAAGGAGCTAGGTTTAGGTTGAGTGGTTGAGAGAGGAGAGGAGATGAGAGAATATAGAGGCAGCAGTCTCTGAGTAATGAGCTAGGGTTATGGGTCATTTAGGATAAAAAAGGAATGAATGGACGAGGGTCGTTGATCTTTTAGATCAACGGCCAGGATTTGACGGGTCTTGGGTTAGGTAGGCGGGTTTATGCTTTGGTCGGGTAGTTTGGTTAGAAATTGGGCTGGGGTTGGGTTTAAATTGGGCTGAAATTGAAAGACAAATCTGGCTATATTTTAAATAGCTAATTTTCTCCAAAAAATTTAAAATAAAATGATGATTAATTTCTAAAAAATAATTTTGTATAATAAAATGATTAAAAATATATATTTAACATTTTAAAAATGTAGAAGGTCGATTTTATGCAAACAAATGTAATTATACATTGATAGGGCTAATATTGCAATTATATGCAATTTAGCTTTAAAAATATAAAAATGAACAAAACTATTTTAGCCATATTTGGCAAAAGTATGGAATTTAATATAACTAAATCACCCCAATAATAATTTGAGAAATAATTATTGGGGATTTTATGAGTAAAAGGGAAGGAAATAAATCAATTTAAAATCTTTAAAATAATGGGAAAATTATAAAAACCTTATGCATGCTTATATATGCATATATAAAGAATATCGGGAAAATTGGGTATCAACAGATGCAATCTCTTTATCCGAGAAGGATGAAAGAGATTTTGGAGGACAAGAGGGGTTGCTCTGATGGTAAGCAACCCCCACTTCCAACCGAGAGGTTGTGAGTTCAAGTCTACCCAAGAGCAAGCTGGGAAGTTCTTGGAGGGAACGATGTCGGGGGTCTATTTGGAAACAACCTCTCTACCCCAGGGTAGGGGTAAAGTCTGCGTACACATTATCCTCCCCAAACCCCACTAAGTGGGATTATACAGGGTTGTTGTTGTTGTTGATGAAAGAGTTTTTGGATAAAGAAATAAAGGCCAATTTTGACCGAGCGAGATGTTTTGAAGGATAGAGGCCGGACTCCGGTCTTCGAGTTGCCTACATATCCCTAGTTTTACAGGAATCATGCCATATGTAGTTCTGGATTCATCTGCGGAATATGTCGATGAAATTACTTCAAGAATAGACACGCGATGTGGAAACGACTACGGTGAGCGGTTAAAGCTCGAGACGGTTGAGGAAACCAGAGCGAGATTGCTCCTGCTAGGATATCAGCTGCTTACTGGTTACCTATAGATAAAAGATACTACAAATATGTATTTGTGAAAATTTAAACATGATGCAAATTCCCTTTGGACCATGAAGGTTGTCTTCAGATGGTTAAAAGATGACGTACTTGGACCATGACGTCCTGGGCCATGAATTCTTTAGTGAGGGATTTGCAGGCCATGAGATGAAGTTCTCACGCCATGACAATGGTGCCTCCAAACCATGACTCCTTTGAATAATAATATGCAAATTTGAGATCCTTAGGCATGGCATGGTGTCTTCCAGCTATGAGGATGATGCCTTTTAGGCTATGACGCGTTCGAATAGATTGGCAATATTTTAGCCCATGATATGCAATGATATGGTGTTATCAAGACAATGCTTAGTCTTGTAAAATGAAGGGCAGAGCATAGCCCAATTGAAAGGCGAATAAAGAGTACTTAGAACTAGAGCAATATTCGTGCAAAGAGGGACATTGTTGAGTCCCATGCTGACGGGGAGGCAAGGATTATCCTCATGCAAATAGGGAGGCAGGGATTAGCCTCATGCAGTTATGGATTCAAGGATTAGACTTATGCAAGTAAGAAGGCAGGGATTAGCCTTATGCAAGTAAGGAGGCAAGGATTAGCCTCATGCAGTTATAGAGTCAAGGATTAGAGTCATGCAAGTAGGGAGGCAGAGATTAGCCTCACGCAGGTACGGAGTCAAGGATTAGACTCATGAAAGTAGGGACGCATGGATTAGCCTCATGCAATTATGTAGTCAAGGATTAGACTCATGCAAGTAGGGAGGAAGGTATTAGCCTGATGCAAGTATAGGGAGGTAGGGATTAGCCTGATGCAAATGGGGTGGCAAGGATTACCCTCATGCAAATGGGGAGGCAAGGATTAGCCTCATGCGAGTACGGGGAGGCAAGGATTAGCCTCATGCAAATGAGGAGGCAAGGATTGGCCTTATGTGAGTATGGAGTCAGGGATTAGACTCATGCAAATAGGGAGTCAGGGAATAGACTCATGCAAATGGGAAGGCAGGGGTTAGTCTTATGCAAGTATGGAAGCAAGGATTAACCTCATATAGTTAAGGATTAGACTCATGCAAATAGGGGGGTAGGGATTAGCCCCATATAGGTATGGGGAGGCAGGGATTAGTCTCATGCAAATGTGGAGGCAAGGATTAGCCTTATGCGAGTATGGAGTCTGGGATTAGACTCATGCAAATAGGGAGTCAGGGATTAGACTCATGAAAATGGGAAGGCAGGAATTAGCCTTATGCAAGTATGGAGGTAGGGATTAGCCTCACGGAGTCAAGAATTAGACTCATGCAAATAGAGAGGTAGGGATTAGACTCATGCAAATAGGAAGACAGGGATTAGCCTTATGCAAGTATGGAGGCATGGATTAGCCTCAAAGAGTCAAGGATTAGATTCATGCAAATGAGACGGCATGGATTAGCCTTATGCAAGTATGGAGGCAGGGATTAGCCTCATGGAGTCAGGGATTAGACTCATGCAAATAGGAAGGCAGGGATTAGCCTTATGCACATATGGAGACAAAGATTAGCCTCATGCAGTTATGGAGGCAAGGATTAGGCTCATGCAAAGAATACACAACAAATAAGAGTAGTATATGTCTTAGCTGGAGTTATATTCGGTGTATGATGGCCTAATTGCTAGTTACCTTGTTACGTGGACGTTATCGTTACGTCGGATATGCCTGCGTTCATAGAAAAATTGTAAGTTTTGTAGGGGGTGGGCGGAGGTTGGTTCGTGTTTCAGACGGTTGGTGTTGCTTTGCTCTGTTCTAAAGGCCTTTTGAGTTTCCCTGGGTGATACCTGACTGCTATGGAAATAGAATTTTCAAAAAATATGCAATTATTGATAAAAATAGAGTTGTTTTGGAAATGTATTGATATTTCAAGTAATTTTTGATGTACTAATGATTGTAACACGTCTCAAAGGCATTGCAGCTATCTCATATTGGAATTTTGAGGGTCCTCCTCAAAATTCTGCCCCAATTTGGTAGATGATCTTTAACTGTTTCCAGATGACGGACCCTTCTGAACCTTCTCTGGAATTTTGAGAATCCTTCTCAAAATTCTACCCCAGTTTCTTGACTGATTACTGACTTATTGGTATGTGATGGAGTTGGCTGGGCTTGCTCCGGAATTTTGAGGGTCCTCCTCAAAATTCTGCCCCAGTTTCTGCTCTTGGGTGGGGGGGAATGAAAATTTTATTATGATATGATCGAACCCATAAGGCTGCCTACGTGGCCCCTCTTAAACGGGAATCAGGTCAGTGTAGTTCAATTACATCAAATGTGGAAATGTAAAGTATCTAAGCATAGTATCTCTTGACTCGGTCTGAATTGATCGATTTTGGCCAGACTTCTCCGTCCATTTCTGCAAATATGAGTGCTCCTCTTGTTATTAATCTTTGAACCATGTATGGACCTTGCCATTTGAGAGAGTATTTCCCTTTGGCTTCATGTTGATATGGGAAGATCTTCTTCAATACCAGCTTCCCTGGTGCGAACTGTCTTAGTTTGACCTTTTTATTGAAAGCTCTAAACATTCTATTCTGATAAAGTTGGTTGTGACACACTGTGTTCATTCTCTTTCTATTGATGATGGTCAACTTTTCAGAGTGACTTCTCATCCATTCTGCATCGCTGAGTTCAGCTTCCTGTATCATTCTTAAAGAAGGGATCTCCACCTCGGCTGGGATGACAGCCGCACTATCATAAACCAACATGCAGAGAGTTTCCCCGATTGATGTGTGAACTGTGGTGAAGTACCCTAACAGAGAAAAGGTAACTTCTCATGCCAGTATTTGTGGTTCTCTACCATTTTCCTTAGTATCTTCTTAATTTTTTTGTTGGTGGCTTCTACGGCTCCATTCATCTGAGGTCTGTAGTCTATGGAATTCTTGTGCTTGATTTTGAAAGTTTCGCAGATAGTTTTCATCAGGTCGTTGTTGAGGTTGGCGGCCTTATCAGTGACAATGGATTCGGAAACACCGAATCGGCAAACAATTCGATCCTTAATAAAGTCCGCTATGACTTTATTGGTCACAGCTTTGTAAGATGCAGCCTCAACCAATTTTGTGAAGTAATCAATGGTTACCAGAATAAACCTATGCCCGTTTGAAGCAGTGGGCTCGATTGGACCAATAACATCCATTCCCCAAACGGCGAATGGCTAAGGTGAGCTTGTTGCATTGAGCTTGTTCGGCGACACTTTTATCATATCGACATGCACTTGACATTGAAAGCATTTGCGGACATACTGAATGCAATCCGTCTCCATGGTCATCAAAAAATAACCTGCCATAAGTAGCTTCTTAGCCAAGATAAAACCATTCATGTGCGAACCACAGGTCCCAGCATGCACATCCTCAAGTAGCGTAGAAGCTTCCATTGGGTTGACACATCTTAGTAAACCCAGATTAGGAGTTCTTCTGTACAAGTTCCCGCTACTGTGGAAGAAGTGATTTGACAATCTCCAGAGCGTGCATTTCTGTGTGTGATTTGCATGCTATGGATATTCTCCTTTTGACAAATACTCCTTGATGTCATGGAACCAAGGCTTTCCATCTGCTTCTTCCTCAACATGAGCAAAATATGCGAGTTGATTATGGATACTCACCGGAATGGTATCAATGTAGTTCTTATCCAGATGTTGTATCATGGATGATAGAGTGGCCAATGCGTCGGCAAACTCATTACGAATTCTGGGCATATGTCAGAATTCTATCTTTGTAAATCTCTTTCTCAATTCCTGTACATGGTGCAGATATGGAAATATCTTGGAATTCTTGGTAGCACATTTTCTTTATACCTGGTGCACAAGCAAATCTGAATCACCGATCACTAGCAATTCCTAAACCTTCATGTCGACTGCCATATTAAGCCCTAGTATGAAGGCTTCATATTTCGCCATGTTGTTAGTGCAGGGAAATCTGAGTTTAGCAGATACCAGATAATGTTGACCTGTTTCTGATACCCAAACTGCTCCGATGCCCACTGCTTTGAAATTTGCGGCTCTGTCAAAGAACATCCTCCAATCGTTATATGCTTCGGTATGTCTTCTCATACAAATGATACTTCTTCATAAGGAAAATACATTTTCAAGGGTTTATATTCTCCTCCCACTGGATTTTCACCAAGGTGATCTGCCAATGCTTGTCCCTTGACCGCCTTTTGAGTTACATAGACGATATCGAGCTCACTTAGTAATATCTACCATTTAGTGAACTTCCCAATGGACATGGGTTTCTGAAATATGTACTTCAGAGGATCCATCCTGGATATGAGGTATGTAGTGTAGGCACAAAATGCCTCAATTTCTAGGCTATCCAGGTCAATTCACAGCAAGTGCGTTCAAGCAAGGAATATCGTGCTTCATAAGGTGTGAACTATTTACTCAAGTAGTATATGGCCTGCTCCTTTCTTCCTGTCTCATGATGTTGTCCTCCATCTAATACCGATAAATAGAGTAGCAAAGGTCTTTCTAGTTCTGGCGGGACCAGAACTGGTGGTGTGGACAGGTACTCCTTGATTTTGTTTTTGACAATCCTTGGTCCAACTTGTTTCGGTATCCTTTCTTAGAATCTTGAAGATGGGTTCACATATGACTGTGGACTGTGCTATGAAGCGACCGATATAGTGGATATGTAATAGGAAGCTCATCACATCTTTTTGCTCTTAGGTGGTGGTAATTCCTGAATAGCCTTGACCTTAGACGGACCCAACTCGATCCCTCGATGACTGACGATGAATCCAAGTAACTTTCCTGCGGGAACCCCGAACGCACACTTTGTGAGGTTAAATTTCAAATTGTTCCTCCTTAGCCTATCAAAGAATTTCCTCAAGTCTGCTATGTGATCTACGACCCTCTTGGATTTGATAATGACATCGTCCACATACACCTCTATTTCTTTTTGTATCATATCATGGAAGATGGTTGTCATGGCTCTCATATAATTGGCCCTAGTATTCTTTAGACCGAACAACATCATCTTGTAATAGCACACACCCCACGGTGTGATGAAAGCTATCTTCTCTACATCCTCTTCATCCATCCAAATCTGGTGATAACCCGCGAAGAAATGTACAAAGGATTGGAGTTCATGTTCGGTGTAGTTATCGATCAGGATATGTATATTTGGCAGTAGGAAGTTGTCTTTCGGTCTGTTTAAATCCCGATAGTCAACACATACTCTGACCTTCCTATCTTTTTTCAGAACTGACACAATGTTGGATATTCGACCACCCTGTAAACTTTAGCTTTGTTCTGCTTGGTAACTTCCTCCTTTATTTTTAGGATCATGTCTGGTTTGAACTTTTCGAGTTTTTGTTTTACTGGCGGACACATGGGATTAGTAGGCAATTTCTGATCCACTATGGAAGTGCTCAAACTGATCATGTCATCATATGACCATGCGAAAATATCCTAATATTCTTCTAGGAAACGAATGTACTCTTCCTTTTCTATTGGTGACAAGTGAATGCTAATGCGGGTCACCTTGACGGTCTCAACATCTCCCAAATTTACTGCTTCAGTCTCGTTCAGATTGGACTTAGGCTTATTCTCAAAATTTTCAACCTCCCTGACAATTTCCTCGGGTATATCATCTTTTTCCTCTGAGTAACTATTCTTATGTTGCGTTCTCTCATAACATGTCACAGTCACTGGTTCATCAGGAAAAGTAATAATAACGTTGTAGAAGGGAAAAATATAAAAATAGTAATGAATAATGATAAAGAACAAATGCGTTTGATTAAAACTGAGTAAATCGTTTAGACAAAGCTTGGCTCGATGAATTAAGCATTTATTTTAAAACAAGTAAATCTTAAAACAAAATTACTGGAAATCTTAAATGCCTAGAACGACTATAGAAGTAAATTCTACAAAGCTACCTAGGGACTGGCGGGCTTGGGATGGTGTGGCGGTCCAGTTTCTGAGAATGGCTCCTTTCGTCACAGTCTGAATGGTGAGGCCTTCTTCCTCCTCCTTATCAATTATGGCACCGCAGTCCATGTCTTCATCCTCCAAGAACAAATCCTTCAACCCAGCTAGTGCTTCTTCTTATGCAGTTCCCCATATTGTGTCAACTTGGTGGAAAGCTTGTTCCAAACGTGGCACTGGCTGCTCAAGAGGGTAATATGGTCCACGCCACGGAGGCGACCAATTCCTGTACTCTTGCCATGTGTACTGGTATCCAAGCCCAAATGTGGTACCATAATTGTTTAGCTGTATTGGTTTGGTGATACCTTGGAGGTTCTTTCCCAACCCTTTGTCGGGTTCATATCTAGACCATAGTAGTATGCTTTCTACTTTGTTACTCCACCACTTATATTTCTTGATGGCATTGACCCGTTCAATGTGATGATAGGTTTCCCTTCCTAGCTTTCTTGAATGTCTAATGGTCGGTATGGTTTGACTAGTGTAGATGGGTTACTTCCATCTTCGTGAATGATTACCTCTATGCGGTTCCATTCAAACTTCACGGCTTGATGTAGTGTGGAAGGCACGGCTCCAATGGCATGGATCCATGGACGGCCCAATAGAAGATTACATGAGGCTGGTATGTCGAGCACTTGGAATTCAACTTCAAACCAAGTTGGCCCCATTTGCAAGAAAAGACTGATTTACCCAATCGTGGCTCTCTGAGACCCATTGAAAGCCTTCACATTCATGCATCCTACCCGTATCTGGAAACCTTTGCCCAACCTTTTTAGAGTGTCCAATGGAAAAATATTGAGGCTCGAACCTCCAAAAACCAGGACACTGGCAATGAACTTGTCTTCAAATTGCACTGTGATATGCAACTCAATTGTGATTCAAACCCTCGAGCGGTAGCTCATCTTCGTGGAAAATAATCTTATGGATCTCCAACACTTGACCAGCCATGTTGCCCATTTCTCCACCCGTGATGTTATTGGGTACATAACCCTTACTTAGTACTCTAATCAATGCGTTTTTGTGTGCCTCTAAATTCTACAATAGTGACATGATAAATATCTAAGCAGGGACTTTGTTTAGATGGTCAACAACAAAATATTCCTTTGCCTGTACTTTCCACTACAGGTCATCTGGACCGGTCTCAATGATATGCTGCCTAGTATTGACATCCTTACTTGATCCTTACAAATGTTTCGATGTATATATTCTTCCAGTTCTAGTAATTCCTTGTGCGGTGTCAAATTCCTCTATCTTAGTCTTCCTTTTTTGCTGAGCCTCGACAACATAATCCCAGGGTATTGCTTTTGAGTTGAATGAGGGTGTGGTTGACACCGTCACAGTAAAAGGTGTGATCACTTCTACTTTAAATGGAGCGGAAGTGGCTGCGGGCGGAGCCACTTCTACCTCAAATGGAACTGATATAGTTACCGCAAAATCAATAGGTGCCTGAGTCTGAACCACAATAGGAGTAAGTGTGACTACATCCTTAAAGACATTGCCTTCTCGAATAAGCCCGATTGACCCCTTAAGGTCCCATTCTTCATTTGTCTCTATCATATGTACACCATCACTTCTGTGATCAGGGAGGGGATTGTTACGAACATTAGGTTTGGCTTCCTTTGCTTGTGTGACCTTATTGTTAATCACCATACGGATTATATATCCTTCAATGTTCGGCATTCAGCAGTGGTGTGCCCTTTCATACCGGAATGGTACACACAAGTTTTGGATTGACCCATTAGGATAGATTTTTTATTGCCACATCAGGAACATGAGTGACGTAGCCTGTAGCTTTCAACCTTACATACAGTTGGTCGATAGGCTAAGCAATTGCGGTATATTATCTGGGTGACTTGCGGTCAAAATTGGGCCTTGGTCTTATATAATTTTGGCGAGCTGGTGGTGATTGGAAGTGGGATGGCTGGGAATTATAGGTGTGATGGATAGTGGCTATTTGGGAATATTTGGGAGATGAAGGCTGATATGTAGGCGGTGATGCTTGGTATGTGGGTGAAGGTGTTTGATATGTGGGTGGAGGTGTTTGATATGTTGGAGGAAGGGTTTGGTATGTGGGTGGAGGGGTTTGATATACAAGTGGAGATTTTGGACCCTGAGCCACCATTACTGCCCTATCATCTCTTTTCTTTGATATGCCACCTAATTGTAGTGCCTTATTGGTGGCTTGCAGTGCCTCAAAATTCATTACCATCCCGCTTTTGATTCCTTCCTTGATCCTTTCCCCGAGCTTGATGATATTAGAGAATTTGTGATTTTCGATGACAATCAACCTCTCATAATATTGTGGATCATGTGCCCTGACGAAGAATTTATTCATCTGTTCTTCGTCCAAAGATAGCCTAACCTTGGCCACCTCCGACCTCTAACGAGTAGCGTACTCACGAAAAGTCTCAGTAGGTTTCTTGTTAAGATTCTGAATGTAAAAGACATCCGGAGCACTATCTATGTTGAACCTGAACTGGTCCATGAAATTCGATACCATGCTTAACCAATTGGACCATTTCTTGGGATTTTGGCTGATATACCAAGACAAAGCATCCCCATTGAGGCTCCTCATAAAGAGCTTCATCTGGATCTTTTCATCTTTCCCGACCCCAACAAGCTTATCGCAATAGGTCCTTAGATGAACCCTAGGATCACCTGTACCATCGAACATCTCAAACTTGGGAGGTTTGTACCCCTTCAGCAGTTCGACATCCCGCTGTATGCACAGATCTTTATAGTTCAAACCTTATAACCCTCTATCGCCTTCAACACCTTGAACTCATCTTGTTAACTTCTTGTGTTCTTCGGCCATGTTTTTAATGAGTAGAACCTTCTCAGAAGGTTCTGGTGCATAGGAGACTGGTTGGGTAGAATGAGGTATAGTTTCCACATATATGGGGTTGCTTTGATGGGTTCCAGGAACTTGGGTGTAGTGATGGTCATTGGTGGAGTTTGGTAGATCAGGAATGTGTGGTGGTGTGTTTTGGGGAGTGTGGTAAGTGGTGGTTGGCGGGTAATGAATTGGTTAATAGTGTTGTTGCGTCGGAGCTGGCAGTGGGTTGGGATTCTGGGGTGGAGTTGCGTATTGATTTGGTGTGGTAGGATTTTGTGGATGTTGATTTTGTGTGTTCTAAGGAGATGTTGGGTTCTTTGCATTTTTTTGGTGGACATCGGGGACATTGATGGTGAATGACAAGTTTGCCAAGTTGCGGCCCTGCTCAAGTTCTCCTTGCAGTTCTAGTATCTTTTTGTTCGAGTCTCAAAACCAGGTCATTTGGGGGCGGAGTACTATGACCATATGAAGTCTTTGCGTTCTCAACATTTTTCTTGAAGATTCCACTTAAGTCGTCCATATTTGTCTTTCCTTTGCCCTTTGTGTTGCTTGGAGAAGGAGGAGGTGGAGGTCCTCATGATCTGGTATGATATGCCGATGAGGCTAGTATGAGTGAACCAAGCTATGTGGATGGCAATAATAATAAAAATAGGCAAAAACAAAAAGGTAACAAGTCAGTGAGGATTCTACAATGTTTGCAGTATTTAAACACAGACTGCGGAAATGTAAATTCGCGTCTTAATTTGGGAAACTCGTTGTGCCCGTGGTAGGCCTAGCGACAAGTAAACTTGGAGAACATTTAATGCCAATAAGTGCTTCATTTGATAATATAAAAATAGACGAATCCCAAAATGACACTAAGATAGTAATAAAATAAGTCACTACTAGCACTTGGCCTCATTACATTTTAGGAAAAAGCAAATAAATCTATCTTATTTGGTCCCAGAAGGACCTTTCACAAATTAGATCTTCCGGAATCCATCATATAAGTCCCCTAGCTCGCGTAGTCCCAGCAACAAGTAGGCTCTAGCCAAATGTCCTCCTTCAGCTCCTTGAGCGTTGTGGCAATTTTCAACACTCTTTATGACTTTGCCTTCCAGCTCCACTATTCCTCGCTCCAGATATTCCAGTTTCTTGTTGGAAGTGATTGCCATCTCTTTCCACTCCTCGATCAACCTCACATTCCTCTCATGTATTTCCTAGTGCTAATACTCAGAGTCGTGGACCCTTTTGCGCAGCCTATTGTACTTGACCTAAGATTCAGCTTTCTCATCTATGATTCTATTCTCTCGACCAGTCCCTGGTGTCACCATTCCTCTCAGATTATCCTCTAACCATGCCGGGATAGAGAGACTCGCACCCTACATAATACCTGTCTGGATCAATGGTGTTCTTCTCCACAGTGATTTTGCAGTGCCACATGTGCTAAGCTTGGTACTTGTAAGGGACGTTCATCTTGGAAATCTGCCCTGAAATGACTCATCTTGACAACCCTTGGTACAACCTATTTTCTGTCTGCTTGCCTCATAACTTGCATAAGAACATATGGGTATATCAATCTCAACGCTTATATCAATCTCAACGCAATCAACACCAAGTGCGGAGCATCCCTGGACCTGGTAATAAACTCGTCTGTTGGGAAACCATTCAGCAATCCACTGCACCTGTTCCTCAGTCAGATTGTCGAAAAACACTACTCATTCTCTGGCACTTTCCGGCTGAGCAAATATGTATGGAATGTAAGTCATCTACTTAGGGTTGTGGAAGGCGATATTTGTTCCAAGCCCTTCGTATAAATTCTTGATGATAGCGACCCTTTTGGAAATGCTCTAGCAACCATAACTGCAGCAACAAATTACAACTTTAGAAATGCTTGACCCTTCTTTGACAGCGCTCTGGACAGTTGTAGATGTCAGCTATGATTATGGGGACTATGGTATATGTCTGTCCATTAATCCCTTACATCAGAATCTTAGCGAACATGGCCAACCTAGTATGGATTCTTCCCTTTTTCATTGGGAACACTAATAGGCCTAGAAAGCACAAAATGAATATGAATACTTTGCGGTGGATGTGACCAAGAGAAGTGAGAGATCTCATCATGGTAAGTGCGAAAAGACTTGCAATGGCCATACCTCTCGTACAGGTATTCGAAAGGTATGTAGGATTCCTTCAAGGACACTAGGTCGACATTCTTCATTAGCCCCATCATCTTCAAAAATCCCCTGCCCGTGTGGTTTTCCAGTACCAATAGCTCGAGACTATCCCAAGTCAACCTTGCAAGCCCTCCAATTTCTTCTAGGAGTGGTGACATTTCTATATCTCCGAAACAAAATACAACCCTTTCACTATCCTAGAATAAAGTGGCAGCCTCGATCAATTCGTTGTTTGGCTCAATATCTAACAAGGAAGGCAGGTTACCCAAGTACTCTTTCACATATTTCTTGTCACTTGAGGAAAGGTCTTCCCACCAATCTAGCAGCAATGGTGATATGTTTCTAACCATACCAAATCTGGGGATTACGTGCCTCATTTTCTGAAAAATAAAAGGGTTAGACCTCACCCCCACCGGACTCGACTATTTATACATTCATGATCAACATATCAGCATTTAGTTCTCCAAATTAATGCAAACATGTGGTTGCGTCCGTTGGGGTTATGAAAAATCGATGGACTTTGGATAAGGCTTATCTTAAAGGATCATTATGTAGACAACATAACTGATTCGATTAGGTTTGACCATGATGCATGCACAATTATAACTAGAGTAAGGTTTCTATGGGGTTTTAGACCGGTACCCTCAAGCAGAGAACTCGAGGGGGAAGGCATGGAACCGTCGACTGCACCGCTGATCGACAAGTTTTACCTCAAATAAGCCTTTCCGAATTTAATGGTAGTAAATAGGAAGAGCGCAACCACTCATTAAAGCGTTGCTATAGGATTTGATACGCACAAGTGAAAAATAATGCAGAGCATGATTTATGCAGTAATTAATAACATATAGTCAAGTATTTGCACATAGGAAGAAAAATAAATACAGTATTTAGATAATTGAATGACAGTTACAGGGAAAAAGAAAATAAAAAGACAAGTTAGTTTCAGGGATAAAGAACCATAAATGCTTAAAACATGGATAGTTAAATTCAAATAAGGGAGAAGGGTATGGGATAAAGCATGCTTGGACTAATTTGTAAAAGATAAGTTCGTTATTGTAAAAGCCTAAAAATATCCCCATCAGAGTTGCCATGCTGTCGCACTCCTTTTTTTCTCCTTGCGGAGAGAGGTTCAAGTTTCGACATTCACAAGGGCAATAACTCATTTCCTTTTGGGAATTGGGTATTTGAAGAGTCGCCAACTAACGGGTTATGGTGCATTAGGTCACCTAGAGTGATTAACTCTTGAATTAATTTGCATTACTAGAGGTAAGGGTAAGGGCTCAAAGTGATCTCGAGGGGAAGGTGTTAGGCACCCCTCTTTGTCCACAGTTGTGGGTCCCGACCGAACTTATATTTACGAATTAGCCCAAATAAATACTTGAAACAAATAATTACAAATAAGGCATGTTTATATAACTCAAATAATAAGACAAAGGTTTTGGACAAATTTTATTAATAAAACAAAATCTAAGCAAAAGGGATTTTGAAAAGAAGGAGTCCTAGGTTGATTAGCCTGTAGGATCACCCTATACAATGTCTGGTAAACACTCCTCAATGAGGGGCTACACGTGACATTAGCGCGTAGTCATCATATCCCATATCTACCCTTCACAAACCTTAGTGGTTATTTAATGTGAGTGTTGGTCAGCGATCTCTATTGCGTGCTGTTACCCGTCCCTTCTTAATGGTCATGGAGGGATTTAGGACCTTTACCTATAGGTGGTTCTAGATAGATCGCTAAGGTTTGAAAGGTAAAAATACTAAAGCGACAAGCAATAACACATAGGACTCTTAGAAAATAAGAACATGAAGGGAGTAAATAAGAGGCTCAGTTTACCTCCACAAATAAGGTGTGTAAACAGCACGACTCAAACACAAATAAAGGCCTTTTTGTTAAACAACATACTAAGGCATGATGTCTAATTGTATATACAGAAGACAAACAGTTTTCTTTTTAAAACTCAGAAGTAATGCCCTATCAGTTGCCTACTGGGTTTTTAAAGCCTGTTAAACTAGAAGAACATTAAGTCACAGAAATAGTTTCAGAATTGCAAGTTTTTAATAACGCTAGGCTTGCTTATATGCGGAATACTGATGACTACATTTTGTATAGTAAAACAAGACAGGTTTTCTATTTTTTTTAAAAATAGACTATTGAATCTTTATAGGCATATTGTCTAATGATAGATTAAGGAAATTTTTAAAGAACTCATTTCAAGGAAATATAAACCACTAATTAAACTGATCTAGAAGTGAACTAGTCGTTGATTTATTTAAACTGAACTAGTTTAGATCCACATACAGAATTCTGGTGTTGTTCCCTATAGGCATGATATCTAGTTTTTAATACTGATTTTAGAGACTTGCAAGCATGATGACAAATGAAAACACATATAAATACTAGTTATAACACAAGCTCGATTGACTTATATCCTATAGGCATGCCATCTACTTGTGAAACTGATTTTAAGACTTATTAAACATGATTTCTATTATGGCAAGGCAAGTATAGTAAAGACCTATTAAACATGATTTCTTATGTGGTAAGGCAAGCATAGTAAAATAGGTATGGTTTCTACCAGTATTACCCACAAACATGTAGCTACCCACCCTTTTCACTAATTACCCCAATATTCGTTTACAAGTTATTACAAATCATATGAATTACAAAAATAAATAAGAACTAAGAAGTTAATCTATATGGAGCCTACAAGTAGGTCAAGATTTCCAATGCCTCCAATAGCCTCGAATGCCCAAATTCTATAGACAATATCATATTCTAGGTACATCAATGTTCCCTACGGATCTCAAGGATCCCGGGCAGTCCTTACACCAAGACTTGGTATCCAAAATTGAATAAGTAAAGTGTGGAAGTGCCAGCCTTAGTATGTCAGAGTTCAGAGGGTTCTCAAAAGGATCCCAAGACAGTACACATACTGGAGGGGGTAGACCTATTGACTTATGAGTAGAGTGAGAGTGTTTGACATAGTTTGAAAGGTTTCAGTAGGAAAAAAGTTTTACTAGAAATAATTTGTGGAGTAAAAGAGGAAGCCATGAAATAATACATTTTTTGAAAAAGAGAGTGTTACAGGATTAGACAACAGTAAATAAAACATGGAGTCCAAAACCACATCAGTAATACTCACAGGACTAAAACAGAAGAAACAAACCTACACATAGGGGTGATGGGGATTGGGGATACATAAAACACATGATTGCAAACACATGACAAGAAAGGTCTTAGGAGTTGGTACAGACATGCCCAAACGACAACTGATCAGATCTAGTAGTAGAACAAGTAATGCTTAAGGGGGTTTAGTATAGGATCCATATGATTTAAGACCAATCCCAGAGCCATACACGTCAGGGGTGCAGACTACATAAGGGAGACTCATACTGATCCTGGGGGGGTTTCATAATATGCTAATTATGTAATCATATTAACTACAATTTTCACAGTAAAATCATAAGTAGAAGCAAACTAGAAACATGATGAACTGAAGAAATAAAAGTACCATATTTGTGAGCGCGTGATTTTTGCCTCGTATGATTTGCTCCTACAGAATTCCCAAAATTAGAATTTTTCTTATTTGACTTTTAGGATTTAATTGCATAATTTTCATGTTTATTTGCATTTCTATGTGCCTTTTTAATTTATATAATTTATAAAAAATACAAAAATAGTACATTTGTATTTAGGACCTAATTTTTTATTTTTTAGGATAATTAGTTATTTAATATTATAAAAATATAAGAAAATAACAAAAATAAGCCCTGTTTGCATTTTTTACTTTTAATTTTCAATTTCATTATATTTTGCTTTTAATTTGGGACTTAACTAATTTTTGTAAATACTATGAGGGCTAATTAGTCTATATTGATTTAGTTTTTGTTTTAATATGAAAAGAAAAGAAAAAGAAATTTAAAAAAAGGAAGGAATTTGGTCTTCGTAATAAGAGACCCAAATTTGGGCCAGTCTTTGTCTAAACCCCCAGGCCCAAATGTTAAACCTCTGAACCCGTCCAATTACCCCCTACAATCTAGCCCAAATTCACACCCCAGTCCAGGTCCGCTTCCCCAGCCATTGAAACGACCTCGTTTTGCCATAATCAATCCTGGCTGTCAAGGTTTCATGATCTAACGGCCAAGAAGTTTGGGTCACTTAAAACATATATGTCCAAACGCGACCTACCCCCCCTCTCAGAGCCCCGTCTCTCATCTCTCTTACCTCACCTGAGAACTCCACGGTCTGCCACCATCGAAAATCGACTACGGCAGCGGCGAGTCTCCGTTCCCCACCAAAATTACACCTTAAATTCCCCTCCACCTCCACATACCAAATATTCAAACATCTTCCCTCAAAACCTACCCTAATGCCTTCAATTTTTATCTGAAGTTACAAACCTAGCGCCACCACAGTGCATCCGGCGGCGGCGCCACCACCCATATAGCCCCAAATTAACACCATAGGACCCTATCTCTATCTTCATTCCAAATACCATTTCCATTTCTCTCAAATCACTCCTAAATCCTTCTAATCTTAGATCGAAGGACTGAACCCTAGTTTCAAAAGTTCTGGACTCCAGTTTTGGTTCGAAGATTTAGGTTTATTGTGATGTTATTCGTGTGTTCTTATTAAGAACACACGATTAATATCATAGTCGACCAAAAATCTGTGAAGTTGAAGATTCAGACTCCTTTCCTCGAGTATTCAAATTTTAGTAGGTGTTTTCTTTTATTCTTTCCGATTTATTCTAGATTTCATCTTTTTTTTTTCTATTTCTCTGTTTATTCTCTTCTTCTTGATTTCTTTTGAATTATTCAAGAGTCATTTGCATATGTAATTCTGACTTTTTATTTTTTTTTATAATTAGTATAGTTAGACTGTAATTCAGGTAATTTGGATTTGTTAGTTTGGTAATATGTCACTTAGGCTAAATTTTAAAATTGTTAGAACATGGCAACCTGTATTACTTGGACTTGCAATTTGTTAATTGGTTAAGTGTTAATTGGGGCCATTTGGTTGTCTGATCATATGGGTTGGGTATTGGTTAAGTTCAGACCCACTTTGGGTTAGAACAGTTGGGTTGAAATTGCCTCATGACCCATAGGTTCTGACGGTAAAAATGGGGTCTCAAAGGGGTATTTGGGGTAGTTCAACCAGAGAATCTTTATCTAACTACCTAAGAAATACCTAGAAGCTTCTAGCAAGGGCTTATAATTAAATTTTGGGTGTTAACTTGATCAACAAGTCATAAAATTAGGAATAGGTAGCAAAAAGAAAAGCTGAAAATGGACTGATTTGTAAAACAATCTCTTGGGGGCTGCCCTAGTAACTTGCCTATAAAGGCATGGTTACTTGCAGCTCAATTTAGAGATCAGAATTTTTTAAGCGAAAAAGGGTCTGATATATACCTGTACTATGGTAAATTGTTTAAAATTATCCCCCGTTATACTATTGGGCCATAAAAGTCCCTACCGTCCAACGATCCTAACAAATCTGCCCTTAGTTTGATAGAGGTGCCATGTGGCATCCATCCTTGCCTCTTTTTAAATCTGGGCACATAGGAGATGACCCGCTCCATGAAACCCACCAACCCATAATCCATTTATAAACCAAATAATAACCATTTTGTCCATTTCATTTTCCCCTTTCATTTTCTTCTCTCACTAACTATCTAGAACATGAAAATACTCTCCAGCTTTTTCCATTTCATTTTCGGATTAAGTTTGAACTCTTTCCCCACATCAACAAATGTGCAAGCCACATGTATTTCTCTATGCTAGTTTTTTTTAATGAATTTGTTAGCTTGGTACTTATTTCTTTTGTTAAAACAAAATAGAAGGCAGTAGAGCAGCATATTCACTTGTGTGGTAGATGCCACTTCCTGATTTTTCTAATGAAACATCAAAAGCAATATAAACACTAGAAGAGAATATCTCTCTCTCTATCTATCTATATACTCTCTCTCTCTCGATCGATGCTATTCGATCTTCAATGGCTTCTCCTCCCAACCTTATGATGATTCTACAATCTGAAGGTTCAAAAATTATTTTTTAGTATTTTAGGCCGTTCCTTTTTCATTTCTCTATTTTTTGTTTCGTTTTTAGAACTTAAATTTGTTTTTCTATTTTGGTTTTTCGTTTTATTGGGATTTTTCACTAAATAGGCTATTCTTCCGCTTCTCCTACACTTGGATTTTTTTTAAGTTTTTGAAATTTATTTTGGAGAACAAGAGTAACATCTATCAATCAAATAGCAATCGCTATTCATGAGATATTTATATATGTTTTTGAATTTTTTGCTAAACCAATATGCAATATAAAAATATCACTTTGGTTTATAAATGGGATATGGGTTGGTGGCTTTCGTGGAGCGGGTAGTCTTTTAAGTGCCCAGATTTAAAAAGAGGCAAGGATGAATGCCACATGGCACCTCCGTCAAACTAAGGGCAAATTTGTTAGGATAGTTAGACGGTAGGGATTTTTATTGCCAAATAGTATAATGGGAGACAATTTTAAATAATTTACATAATACAGAGATATATCATACCCTTTTCCGTTTTTTAAGAGCTAAAAATCCTACAGAACCTAGAGAATTTTAAGAGCTAAAAATCTTGAAAAATCTAGACAGCTAAAACTTCAGGAAAACACTGTTTTATTGAGTTCTTCTAGTTATTTTTTGAAATTTCCTGGTGCTGAAACAAGTCCTGATTAGCTGATAGAAATGAATTGAAATCAAGCATGGGTTGAGGTTTCCTGATCCATAATTTGGATTGAAGTTGTGTTCTTGGTCGTTTCACTTCACTTCTTGGGTTTCAAATTTGATTTTAAACTACTGATTGGTTCTGCTGTCTTGTTACTATTGCTGACTCCTCCTTGTTCTTATTTTCCTTACTCTCCAGGTACACACTTTGATTTTAAGCATATAAAAGAACATGTGAAGTGTATGTGATAAGGATGAATGAAGAATTTGTTCTCTTTTAGATGTTTTTCCTTTCTTTTCTTTAGTTTTCTTCTAGTTCATTATGTTAATTTTTTGCTCAGCATGTTTAAAGTGAATTCATTCTGAATCCCAAGTAGGAATTGTAGTAAATGTATTGTTGGGACTGTTAACTTCATTCATTCAATTCTACTTGTTTGTGGCTGGTATAAAGGACTATTAAGCTTATATCCATCATGCATTTATGAAGAAAAAACTATAGAGACATGTTTGTCAGTTATGAAGTTATTATAGTTGAAAGTGGGCATGTATGTGAAGTGGGCTTGGAGAGAATGTTATAATCAAGCATGCTGTAGGTATTACTTGCATATGATTCTCTGATTTTGGGCCTGAACTTATCAGGACTCCCAAGGCTGAGTTGATTTTGATTTTCCTACATCATTCATCTAAATTCACTTATGTGCAAATGTATTATGGTTTAGTAATTTTAGTAGCATGTTAGCTTGGTCGCCTATTTTCACACATAGGTTTTGAAGTGTTTGAAGGATTGTGAGTATGAATTAAGAACAAATTGAAAAATTCAGGAGTTTCTATTTTAATGCCTGTGTTTTTCTAGAAAAGTTTAGGGTCATGTAATGTTTTTGACTATTGTTGCCTTTTCATTTTAATTAGTTTAAGAGATTTGAATTGCAAAAATCAATTTCCTAGGTTGGTCTGTGGATTCGAACTAGAGACCTCACTTGTCGCGGAGGCTGCCTTGGTCTTGATTTGGGCTCTTTTGGGGCCAGCCTAGGCTGGTGTTAATTGCTGACACATGAGGGTTTCACGTCTGTGGGTCATTGGGCCTCACACTATGCCCAAATTTGTAACTTCAAAACTATTCGCCCATCTTCTTTACTTTGAATGCAATTGTCATAATTTGGACCATAGTATAATCTTTACCCCTCAATGTGGAACAATATAGAGTAATTAGTTTGCCCCATTGAAAGTGAGTCATAATATATAATATTAGTTCATTGGCTCTTCAAATTTTAGTCAGGACCTCCTTTAAAAAATGAAATTAAGGTGCGCCGCGCCTAACAAAATCACAAACTCGTGGCCTCTTTTAATTATTTTTTTTAAAATACTTAGAACTCGGGACGTGCCCTTTAGCAAATTTTCATGGCCCCCGCGAAGTTAACAACGCGTTAGTTGCTTTAGGCGCGTTATTTAATAATATTATCTTCCTAAATTCGGATGTGCATTTTATGTGACCCAAATTCAAATCCTAAAATGTTGAATAAAATATGTTTCGGATTGCTGTTGCATTTCATGTGACGCGATCCAATAATATATTTTAGACGACGTTCAATCTTCGCTTAAAAATTCAACTCTCTCTAGGATGACAATGAATAGTGATTCTGTCACTATTCATCGTCACTAACTCGGGCATCCGACAAGGTTACATCACGAGATTGGTCTTAAAAGAACCTTTTTCTCATTCCAAATAACCTCCTCTTATTTTTATCCTACAATCTTTAACTACACGCTTTAGATCTTAATTTTTGTTCTCGATTTACTATAGCGGACAACATTTTTTTACGTAATTCCTTGGTTACGTAAAGTTAATGGTGTATCAAGGATTTTTGAAGAAGGCTGCCTAATTCTCGATTCTTAGTTTTCTAACCATCACAACAGAACTACAGAATTCAAATTTTTTGAGTTCCTATAGCGTCGCGATTCTCTTTCAAAAAGCTGTTGATTAAGTTTTGTAACTACAGTGATGTAGTGCTATATTCTTAGTATAGAGCTTGAGATTCATTTCAGTTCGAAGGGTGGATAGGATCATTGTGGTATTTTCATTTACACATCACTGTTACTTTTACGATCTGGAGATTTGAGAGGAGAAACAAGAACTGCTACGTTCATGGCCTCCAAGGCTGGCGACCACTCATTTACAATGGCTGGTCTTCCCTCCCAACCATCCCCTTCCAGTCCTAACAACACCACAACAATTCAAAAGCCTTTAGATTTGTCACGCCCCAAAATCCGAGGAGCGCGACCGGCGCTCAACCGAGTAAACCCGACCGAGCAAGCATGTTAGGTCGCATTCTACCCAAACTAACTCATGAATAAATAGGAGATGGACTCCATTAACAAAATTCTATAAACATATCAATCACGGTTTCTATTTTATTTTCATTAGCAACTTCATTCACCATAATAAAGGTATTACAAGTTTTATACATCATTGCCAAACATCAATATTTCTCTTTTAAATTCCCATGCCCGACACTACCCACAACCTGTCTACGGAGCCTCTAAATACAATTAAAGAATAATATGGAAATGCCGGCAACAAGGCTCCGGTTATACCTTATACAAATACCAATATAAACTCCGGAGGAAAGGCGGCATGAGCCACGTAAGGACCCGAAAGGAAAGGGACTCACTAATACAACTGATGGAAAGTGGAGGAGGTGCTACTGTCGGTGGACTGGAGTACCAGCTATAAAACCACCTACAATCATAACACGAACGTAGCGCCCCCGGCAAAAGGGACATCAATACATTTGAATTGTACTGGTATGTATAAACAAACTTCACCCCAAGTAAATTCAAATAACACACACAAGTAACAGACATCAATAGAATCAACGATCAAATGCACGTGAAAGAAACAATCAATGCCAAACCAGTTTTACAATCTCTCCTTTTCCCCTTCAACATTATCACATCAATTATTTCACAAATTTCTCATACTTTCATTTCAATAGTGATTTCGATCACTTCCACCCTTATTACCTCGGCTACCCTTATTACCTCGGCCACCCTTATCACCACAACCCACACCTTATTGCTTCGTGTTACGGTGCGCAACCCGATCCCACCGAACAATCACAATTCACAAACAACACACAACAACAACAATTCACAAGAACAACAACAACAATTCTCAAAGAACAACCACAACAATTCATAAGAATTTCTGTAGCCATCAATACCACTTCATCATATTCAACAATTCATATGCAATTTCAGTCACCACAATAATTACCCACAACAAGCCAAATATGTTATTACCATAATTTTTCCAAGTGCATCGATTTCCTTCCATCATTTGTTTCTCAGTTCTTACCACATAACACTTTCACAATCACACACCCACATTTGGTTTGTTTCCATTTACTTGCACCATCATATCTTAAGACTTAATCAATAACGTTTAAGGCACATAAATCACAAGAATTCATAAATAGTTCACATAAGTAAACACATACTTCCATGTCGACATCCTCAAGCTTTTACAAACTTTGCACATAACAAGATAGGCACATCAAATCACTTCTCACAATCACATATAACTTGGTGGTATGGAAATCAACTAAGGTAATCAATTCACATATTTTCATGCAAGGTACACATACCGTATGCTCGTCACAACAAGGGGGATTCTACAAAAGTTAAAGTTAGCCATACATACCTGGAGCCGAATTCCCTTTTTAACTTCTATTCTCAACTCACCAAGCAGTCTAGAACGTCAATATAGTGCACAAATTAATACACATAACTTAGAATTGAAGTTCACAATTGTTACTTAAACTTATTTAGGTTATCAACCCCTCTTTGAATACTCCTTTACCCCTACCCAATTCCTCTTACTAGATTTTAGGTTTTTTTTTAATAGACATGCATGAATGATTTCAACCATTATTTCAAGGACTAATGCATGAGACTCCCCCTCTTAGTTTAAACCAGAAATTCAATGGGAGAAGTTAGGGATTTTACCTGTAAGGAAAGGGGGTATGAAGATAAGCTTGAAATTTTCCGGCCCGGATGGTTTTGAAGAACCAAATTTTGGAGAAGGTGACTTTCTCTCTCAAGACCCACTCTTCCTCTCTCTTAATTTGTTCAGCAAGATTGTTAAAATGAGGGGGTTGAGGTGTTTTATTGAAAAGGGGTCGGGTTTTAAAATTTAGAAAATAGAAGCCCGAGCAAATCTGCGATCGCATTCTACGATCACAGAATCGAAATGCGGTCCGCAGATTGGACCGCAGAAATGTGCCCAAAACTCTAAAGGTCTGCCTGGGTCTGCGACAGGAATTCGGTCCGCATTCCTGTATGTGGTCGCATTTTGCACCACAGAATCGACCTCCACAAATCCTTGAGGAATTTATGCGACGATTATGCGATCGCATAATGGACCGCATTTTCAACATAAATTTTGACAATCCTTCTGCTTCACTCTGCGGAAGAAATGTGGTCTGCATAGCTGATCTGCGACCGCATTCTGGACCGCAGAATGATAATTTTCTGGAAAATTGATACTTCTGATTTTTAAGTGCAAAATCAGTAAAAAGGGTCTGAACTGCAGCTCGCACGCTGCATAGAATTCTACACATTCCTAACACATATTCGGACCTTGGCACTATGAGCTACAAGGTTTTAAGCATAAAATTTTACGGGGTCTTACAAGATTATTCAAACATTTTGAAACCAGCCACGATCAATGCTGCAACTCAAGGAACTACGTCAAAACAGTGTTCTGGTGATACAATTACTTGTCGTCGACCAGTTTTCTGTCAAGGATAACATATGGTGAAATTCACTGAAACTGAGGTGGATCAAAGGAATGAGATCGAAGGACTGCAACACACAGTAGTGTGCAAATTTTCGTACGGTTGGTCTGAGCTTGAAATACGTCGAATTGTACCGATTCAATGCGGAATCAATGGCGACTGCATTATTGGACACCTTTGTGACAGGCATGTTTTAATGCGAATGAAGTTATGGCAAGATTTTGTTGAATTCTCATAAAAAATGTTTAGTACGTAAAAGACAAGGTTGGAAATGAATACCAATTGCGAACTTTTATATATGATGCTAAATTCAAAGTCGGGGAGGAAACACCTAAGGTAATGGCTTGGATTTCGTTTCCAAATTTGCTACCAACTTATTTTGTGAAGGAATGTTTGTTTTATTGGCATATGCGATGGGAAAGCCTATGAATCTTGATTTGGCTACTACTAACAAGACAAGGCCAAGTTGTGCGCGAATTAAGGTATTAGTCGATTTATTAACTGATCTACCTAAAAAGGTGCGTATGGATATAGTTGATGAGACAATATGGACATTGAGAAATTAGTGAGTGATGATTAGGTATGATTACCTACCAAAATATTGTAAAGAATGCAAATTACAAGGACATGATAGGATGAAATGTCGGAGAATTAATCATGAGTTAAAGGAAAGCAAAATTGTCCAACAGCAGGAAAATGTTGAAACTGTACAACAAGGAAATAAAAATCCTGCAAAACATCATGCTCCTTTGATGGTCCTTACTAGTGGTAAGGTAGTTGGTAATATAGGTCCTCAATGAAGGAAGTTCGCGGTAATAGGGGACAAAACAAAGGGAAACAAATTGAAGGTACAAATGCAGAAGGGAAATAATTGGTTCATGTTAACAATGCAGTGGTGGAAAAACAAATACAAACAACCAACCAATTTGCTGTTTTAGAATTTGAGAATGGTGAGATTAATGAAGGTAACCAACTGGCAGTTGTGGAGGAAATTCCAGTTCAAAAACTACAGTTCAATATGATACTCAGCAAAATAATTCGACAGCAGCCATGGAGAATGATTCAGAGGAACAAGAATTTGATTTTTCAACTAGGCAACTAGTACCAAAAGTAACCTCTTCAAGTTCAGCTAGTAGACAATTATCAAATTTAGAAGCCAAGAAACTGAACCCCAATGCTCCAACTTACAAGCATAATGCAAATGGAAATCCTACATCAAATAACAATGTTGTTAATGTGGAAGCAACTACAGCTTGAGTGTAGACAACTTTGGCTAACAATGCTGTAGGGACAAGGCAAGAAGAGGAGAAAAGCAATGACAATGAGCAGGTGGAAGACACAGATGACAACAAGGTCAATAACGAGCAAAATTCAGCATTTTCGCAGCAACAGGTTCAAAGAACAGTTGTGGATAATTTAGTTGCTACCAATTCTTAATGCCAAGATGTTCCATCCCAAGACTCCTGGCTGCAAATACCATGATAAATGGTGTTCAGAAAATTTAGTTAGGTAAAGGAAAATTATGGAATTATCAAATTGAAGAGTACGCAGAAGAAATGGAAATTGATAGGAGATGATGAGGATAATGATGACTTAGAAGAAAAAGACCAATATGGAGAAGAGGAACAAAGTGTGAATGAACAACGACTACAAGCTGTGACATCAGGCAAGGACAATCAACAAGCAAATGGACATCAAACAGTGCTTACTAATACAACTGAAGCTGTAGATAAATTTACAAATGCGGAGGATGCTCGTTTGAATGACCCTGGGGGAACTAGGGAAGATATAATGGCTACAAATATTGCAAGAACCAATACACACAATTATCAACAACCTGCACTAAATCAAAAAGATGAACAGCTACAGTAGAGGAAACTTCAACTAATAAATACTGCTACTGCTCCTTTGAAAAAGACTGTCCTAGTGGATACGACTGCAATAAAAGAAAAGGAAGAAAAGGGAAGTGCTACCAAAGCTGTGATTCCTAACCAAATGACAAAGAAACTGGTGGTTCAACAAAAACATCAGGATGAGGAAGACAAGTTTGGAGGTAAAGGGAAGGACTTAGATGTAGAATCAACAGCACAAAACTTTAAGAATGTGGAAAGGCAGGGTGATTTATCTCCGAGAGTAATTGAGCAAGTTAAATCTACTGGGAGGGGCAAGAAGAAACAGAACAAAGATAATCAAAGTGTAGTACCACCTGGGGTTCAAACAAGAAGAACCCTTTCTAAATCCCATAACCAGTGATGAATGCAATTTTTTGGAATGTGAGATCGGTGAATACAAAGAAAGACTTTGAGAGGATTATCAACATGCAGAGGCAAAATAATTTTCAATTTATAGGGATCATGGAACCAATGCAGAAAGCAAGGAAAATAGAGTGGTATAGGAGGAAGATTGGAATGCTACAAGCTTTTGTCAATGTGTCAAATAAAATATGGGTGTTTGTAGATTAAGATCACGGAGTTGATATTATGATTGACATGGACGAACAATTGACTCTCAAGTTAACAAATATGTACACTCAATCTTCATTCATTTTCACCTTCGTGTATGCAAAGTGTGATACTATTGAACATATTGAGTTATGGGACAGTTTGTACGCTCTAGCAACTAATGTGTCTCTACCTTGGCTTGTGGGAGGAGATTTCAGTATTATTTGGGATGAATAAGAAAAGTTTGGTGGCCGTCCCGTACACATGAATGAAGTTATTGATTTTAGGCATTGTGTACATACGTGCAACCTATTAGATCTTGGTTTTAAAGGGAGTATATACACTTGGTGGAATGGTCAAGGTGACGATGGGTGCATTTTTAAGCGACTCGATAGATGCCTAGCCAATGAAGAATTTCAACAGATGTTTGCACGATTAGAAGTTGCCCATCCTTCTAAAACTGGTTCCGATCACAACCCAATGAAGTTGAGTGTCAATTCTGCTATAGTGCCGATAAAGAAGACTTTTAAATTCCTTAATTTCTGGACTAAGAATGATTCTTTCAAAGCACCTGTAGTGGAAAACTAGACGGCAGATTTTCAAGCAAACCCTTTCACTTTGTTCAATCACAAGCTCAAAAAGGTATAGAAGGCTCTTTCGATTTGGATCAAGGCTACATATGGCAATATATTCCAAAAGATTGAGAGTTTGGAAGAATTCATCTTAGTTCATGAAGCATAATTTGAATTGAATCCTTCAATTCGAAATAGAGAAATGCTAATGAAAGTTCAATCATAATTCATTAATTTTTTAGCCTTGGAGGAGGAATTTTGAAAACAAAAGTCTAGAATGGCATGGTTCAAAGATGGGGATAGAAAGACAAAGTTTTTTCATTCTCAAGTAAATGGAAGAAGGAAAAGATTGGAGTTCAAGAGAATTCAAAATAGCGATGGCAATTGGATAGAAGATACTGCTTCCATGGCAGAAGAAGCTGTCAAATTTTTTACAGCTCAATTCTATGAAGAAAGGTTTCCTGAAGATTCTCGGATACTTGATCATGTACCCAACTTGGTAAATGATGAACAGAATGAACAACTAATGAGGTAGCCTACAAAAGAAGAAGTGCAAACTGCAGTTTTGGGACTAAATGGTGATAGTGCAGGGGGACCAGATGGTTTCACTGGATGTTTTTTCCAAACATGCTGGGACATAGTTAGTGATGGTTTATATGACATGGTTAGAGAATTATTTAATGGGAAGCATCTACCAAGGTTTGTGACCCACACGAACTTGATTCTATTACCCAAGAAGAAAGAGGTTTCTAGCTATTCGTATATGAGACCAATTAGCCTAAGCAATTTTGTTAATAAAGTCTTTTCGAGGGTTATTCATGAGAGAATAGCGGGTATGATCCCTAATCTAATATCACAAGAAAAATCGGGCTATGTAAAGGGGAGAAGCATCGTTCAAAATGTTTTGCTAACACAAGAAATTATCACAGATATTAGAATGAAGACTGAAGCAGGGCCTAATATGGTGATAAAACTAGACATGACTAAAGCATATGATAGACTATCTTGGCTTTTCTTGACTAAGATTTTGAGGAGGATGGGATTTGGTGAAAGATTCATAGGATTGGTGTTTGATCTTATTTCAAATAATTGGTATTCTGTGATGTTAAATGGACAGCCCTATGGTTTTTTGAAGTCCACAAGAGGAGTGAAGCAAGGATATCCTTTATCCCTGACTCTGTTTATCCTGGCAGTTGAAGCATTGTCAAGAGGTTTGAATGCGCTACATAGGAAGCCGAATTTTAAAGGATTTGGAATGCCTAAATGGAGCCCAAAAATCAACCATCTTGCATATGCCGATGACATGATTATTTTTTTTGCCTCTTATGCTACATCCTTGAAAATGATAATGAAAGTGTTATCTGCATACGAAAAAGCTTCAGGTCAGTTTATAAACAAATCAAAAACCGCAGTTTATATGCACCATTCTTCATCGGAGAGACTAGTGAACAAAGTCCAAAGGATAACTGGCATCAATATACAAGACTTTCCTTTTATTTATCTTGGTTGTCCTATTTTCTACACTAGAAGAAAAATGGATCATTATCCAGATCTCATCTCCAAAGTCATGAATAAACTACAATCATGGAAAGGTAAGTTGTTGTCGATCGGTGGTAGCGCTATATTGATATCACACGTACTGCAAAGTATGCCGATACATTTGCTCTCAGCAGTTCATCCCCCTTCATATGTTATAAACAAGCTTCGCTAAATGTTTGAGCAATTTTTTAGAGTATTGCTGGGGGTGCAAAGAGGAGACATTGGACTTATTGGGACAAATTGTGTTTGTCGTATGAAGAGGGAGGTGTAGGCTTTCGATCATTACATGATGTCTACAAAAGATTATTTTGTAAGCTATGGTGGAACTTCAGAACAAAACCAAGTTTATGGAGTTCATTCACATGTCAAAAGTATTGTAAGAAGCTCAATCCTATTATTGTTCCATGGCGTCATGGATCACATATATGGAGGAAGATGTTAGATTGCAGAGATCTTGTCGAACATCAAAATGGATGGAATTTAAAAATGGGTTCGTCACATTATTGGTATAAAAATTGGACAGGGCTAGGAGCTTTATATTTTGTGGTACGTCCAGATTTTGTAATAGATGAGACTATCAATAATGTTTATGAGGTTTTACAAGATGGCGTATGGGATGTCGATATTCTGATGCAGGTCTTGCCAGAGGATATAGCTGAATATATCTTCAATTGTATTAAACCACCAGCTACTTCTGAGGTTTTAGATAAACACTATTGGATGTTGGAATCAAGAGGAGAATTTTCAGTGAAATTTGCTTGGGATTTTTTGAGGAGAATATATGATCCTTCAATCTCTTATAGTAAAATGTGGGTAACAGGATTGCCATTTAAAATATCATTCTTCTCGTGGAAGGTTTGGAGAGCAAAGCTGCCCCAAGACGATTGGATGAGACGATTGGGATATTGTATGCCATCGAAATGTTGGTGTTGTGGTCAAGAACAGGAATCCCTGACACATCTATTTTTTACATTAGTTGCAGCTACAAAAGTGTGGACTTTTTTCCTAACAAATGTTGGAATCAGTATGCAAGACTTAACACTACACCAGGCAATAATTAGGTGTTGGACAGCAAAAGTAATACCTCGATTGCAGCCTATCATACAAGCACAACCTGCGATCATTTTGTGCGAATTATGGAAAAGAAGAAACAGTCAAAACTATAGTGAGGTGATCACACTTAATCGAGTTATATATCAAGTTACTACTACTCTACAGTCCCTTGTCAAGTTTAGGAAGCCTGCTATGCAAAATTTACCTCACAATTGGCCTAACCTGATTCATAAACTGGAATAGATTACTCCTTCTTTGAAGGTGACAAAAGTAGTGTGGGAATTGCCTCCTGAAAGATGGATTAAGGTTAATACGGATGGTGCGAGTAGGGTAAATAATAGGAGGTTTTCAATAACATATGTGCTAAGAGATGAGGAAGGAGATGTAATTCATGCACTGGGAAAGGAAATTCCTCAAGCTACAAATAATGAGGCAGAAGCTATTGCAATCTTGGAGGCAATGAGATATTGTACAGACCATCGAGTAACACATATTATGGTACAAACAGATTCAATGTTATTAAAGAATGTGGTTGAAGGAGTTTGGATAGCACCCTGGAATCTGGAGGGCTATGTAGAGGAGATTAAAAATTTGATGGAGGACTGCCAGGTTCGAATTTCATATATTCCGAGGGAGGGTAACAGCTTAGCAGATCACTTGGCCAACCGTGATCTAGACATTGGGGACTTTGAGGCTTCCTTCTTTGAATAGCTTGATTCACAAGGTCGAAGAATTGTGAATTCTGATAAATCACAATGTCCATATATGAGGGTGAGGGTTGCAAGAAACTAGAGATGTTGCAAGTGGATATCAAAAGAAGGAGAGAGGATCAATTGAAAGGCTACGATCAAATCCTGTGGGAGGCAATCAAAATGCAGTGTTTTTGGGCTAACATTATTTGTTTTTTTGCATGAAATGTTTCTGTACAAATGCACTACCATTCGACTAAGCTTTGGGTATTGATATGCGGTTATTAGGACATCAAGGTGGAGTATACGATCGAGGAACATTACTCAATAAGAAAAAATAGTTTCTAGGCATGGATACAAATGCCAAGGAAGATTGAACAATCCGTAGACATACACCTTGGGAGACTACAACAAGGAACGTTGGGTGAAGTTTGCTTTTCACCTATAGGCTGGGGCAAATCTTTGGACAATAAAGACAACAAAAGCAACAAAAATAATACAAGACCTCAGTCTTTCTCGAGAAGCTGGACAGTATGTTTCATAACAAGCTCGAGAACTGCTGGTGTAATGTTTAGAACAGACGCATGGGAGATAAAAGCAAACCATAACACACAAAGCTATGGCATTATGAACTACTGGGCAACAGGAAGTACATGGCTTTTTACTGTTACATTGACTTTCTATATGGTGACAACCTATTATTTAATAGACTCTCAATTGGTGGTATCAATGCAGTGCATTCAATCCAATGAGAGAAAATTAAAGATAAGGATGTTATCGATAGGAACAAAAGGCAGCAGTATTGGGCAAAGTGAAGGCATGCATTTTGGGAACCTAAAACTATGTGGAGTTTTCTATAAAGTTTTGGACATTCCCAACAGAACAAATGCTTCATTCAAATGTTATGTTGATTTTGTGCGAGAGCAGTACAATTTTGGAGTGGAATTTACAGCAAGAACAACAACAACAAGAATGGGAATAGGTGCATATGGCTACAAAAGATCGATACTAACATAGTTTACTGTTTTGCAGGGGAAGATCATGTGTCTTTGCTTAAAGCATATTGTTTGATGGATTCCCAGAAGATCCAAGAGGAGTTTCAATATAGGGAAAGGAATTGGATTGAGGAAAAGTTCTCGATAGGAAGAAAAGGCATTGCAGTGTGCCTGACATTACCAATCAAAATGGAAGGCATACTTTTTGGGACTCAAAAAATAAAACTTTGGGTGGAATCTTATGTTCACTTAAAATATGACCCAAGGCTGTGGACACTGCATTTTCAAAGCAGCAGTAATGCACACGTACAGGAAATAAAGCACAGCAACTGGAAAATGCAAAGGGACAACGAGCACACAAAGGAGGAGATAGTAGGAGTGAATATGTATAGATCATTGCTAATGCACAGCAGTAACAGCAGGTACTATAATCACGTAAGAACAAGGCTTTATGAGGAGTTGGAACACAGACATAGAATGGACATTAACAATCCATGATTATTAGATAGGAATGGTAAGGAATAAATGCAAGGACAAAATGCAGATTTTCAAACAAGAAACACACAAGAAATGGGCATGCAAAAGAGCACGGACATCAGAATAATGATTCAAATCTGGGCACGTATTACCTATGCAGATGACTGCGAATGCAAGAAGATTATAATGCAGTTCAATTTAGGAGACATGAATATTACTCTAATCATGTCGTGTAACTTAATAGGACCTCTATGGGCGGTATCAGCACTATGTGCTCATTCCCTTGAGGAAGGAAAGGTGACATGCACAAAAATGATAGGGCAAAAATGGAGAAAATACAGGTTCAAGAACTACAATTGGAAATGGAACTGGGAGCATCATCAAGAGCAATTTAAGGATGCAAAGTACTTTGGCTTTATTAGATTTTGCATGACTGGTGTAGATAGCAATCATCGTGTGATATTAATATTGAGCGCACTACTCAATATTGATAATAATTTTAATGTAATTTTCAAATGTTATCACTTTCATAGATTAAGACCACCTGACAATGTAATTTATTGTTTAATTTTCTTTTAGTAATAAAAATTAGCCCTAGGCGCTCAGCCTAGTGGTTTGCCAAAAAAAATCTTCCTTTAAATTAATTAAAAGGCGGTAAATAATTTAAATTGCACCATAGGTTAAAACATGTATTAAAATCAGATAATAGGCCAATTGTAATATTTTAAGCGACCATGCTAGAACCACAGAATTCGGGGGTGCCGAACACCTTCCCCCGGGTTAACAAAATTCCTTAGTCAGAATTTCTAGTTTGCAGACTTCACAAGGAAAGTCGTCGAATTTTCCTCGATTTGGGATTGGAAATAAACTGGTGACTTGGGACACAAAAAATAAACTATCCCAAGTGGCGACTCTGATAAATAAATAATCCCATTTCGAATAATGTCACTTAAATTTGAAAAACTCCCTTATATACTATCCTTCGGGGTGGTGTGTAAAAAAGGAGGTGTGAAAATATTATTGTTGGAACTTGAATTGAAACTAGACATACCAGTAAAATGGACAGTAATCAAAAGTGAAGGAGCATGAGAGCACAATAGTTAGCCTTGGCTTGTAGCCAGCTAACTCAGAATAAGAGCAAGCAGCACAAAGAGAGAGCAAAAAGTTTAAGTGTGTGAGAGAGAGCTTTTGAACTAAAGTGTTTGTGTGTTTGAGAGAGTATGTCTATATTGTAGTTCTAAATTAGATAAAAATAAGGTAAAAATTATAGTAGCATAGTAATTATGGAACTCGGAATCAATTAGAGCAAAATCAGGACAAGTACTCCCTTAAGTTAAGGGAATTAATTCAAACGGTACGAACAAGTAAGAGTTAAGGATCAGTGTAGGACTAATAAGGAAAGATTCAAATTCAGAAAGCATAGGTAAGCAATTAGGGCTAAGTTTAGAAAATTCCAATTAAGGAAATAGTTTAGTAAGAATATAGTACCACAACATACAAGGTAAGTGAATTAGTTAATTTGAATATAAGAGGTAGAAATTGAAGGTTTAAAGGAAGGTCTTTTAATCAAACCCAAAAATAGGTAATCCAAAATCAATCAAGAGGGAGTCACGATTCAGTATTTAGCATATAAATAGAGTAAGAGCAACCCGACATAGCAAACATACAGGTTAAATATTATTGATAGAAAGAGGTAAGTCTGAACAATCAAGATGAACATAATCACATAGAGGTGGTATAAGTTAGGCTAAAAGCTTAGTAAGAACATATTCTACGCAAGGTAATCACAAAAACTTAAACAAGAATCAAGTAGCCATGCTAATATATAGAACCAAACAGAGAAAATCTAGAAAAATAAGAGCTTTTAACATAGGCGAGTTGAAAAAGCAGTAAAATCATAGAATCAGTCAAAATATGCAAGAGATAGAAGTATAAACATAAAGAATCAGTTTAAACAAGGATTTAGAAGAAGTTCCAAAAACCCTAATTTTAGAAGAAGGTGAAAACACTTTGAAATCGATGATTCTTGTAAAAGAGATTCAAGAATAGTGTAAAACATCAAAGAAACAGACTTGAATCATTTTAAAATCATACAAATCTAGGAGATGTAGGTAAAAATTAGGGTTTCAGAAGAAACCCAAAGAGAGGTGAAAGAACCTATCTATAATCCCAAAGATCGTGGCAAATACAATGTGATTTTGCTCGAAATCACACCGGAGTAGCCAAGAACAACCAAATAGCAAACCCTAGATGCAAGTATGCATAGCCTAGGGCCCCTGAAGACCTTAGAGAAGGCATGCATAACATTAGAGGGGCCATTGGAGGCCTATGAGTTGAAGGGAGATCACTGGAGAAGACCGGAGAAGAAGATCGGCAGTTGAAGGAGCTAGGGTTAGGTTGAGTGGTTAATAGAGGAGAGGAGATGAGAGAATACAGAGGCAACAGTCTTTGAGTAATGAGCTTGGGTTAGGGGTCGTTTGGGATAAAAAAGGAATGAGCAGGCGAGGGCCGTTGATATTTTAGATCAACGACCAGGATTTGACGGGTCATGGGTCGGGTAGGAGGGCTTAGGGTTTGGGTCGAGCATTTTGGTTAGAAATTGGGCTGGGGTTGGGTTTAAACTGGGTTGAAATTAAATGGCAAATTTGGCTATATTTTAAATAGCCAATTTTTGCCGTATAATTTATAATAAAATGATAAATAATTTCTATAAAATAATTCTTTACACTAAAATGATTAAAAATATATATTTAACGTTTTAAAAATTTAGAAGGTCGGTTTTATGCTAATAAATGTAATTATACATCGATGGGGCTAATATTGAAATTATATGCAATTTATCTTTAAAAATATAAAAATGCAATTATAAAAATGCATAAAACTATTTTATCCATATTTGGAATAAGTATGGAATTTAAAATGACTAAATCACCCCAACAATAATTTGAGGAATAATTATTGAGGATTTTATGAGCAAAAGGGAAGGAAATAAATCAATTTAAAATCTTTCAAATTATGGGAAAATTAAAGAAACCTTATGCATGCTTATATATGCATATGTATGCTTTTTGAAGGTATTTATGCATATATAAAAAATGTAGGAAAAAATTGGGTATCAACAGTCCTTTAGTAGCTCTAACTACCTCCTCTGATGCAAATTAAGATTATTCGTCTTGAACAGATGCTGCAAACTCCGATGATCAGTATAAATCTCGCAGGGCACACCGTACAAATAATGACGCCAGATCTTCAACGAGTGAACAATGGCAACTAACTCGAGATCATGGACAGGATAATTCTTCTCATGTACCTTCAAAGTCTGGACGCGTAGGCAATCACCTACCGTCCTACATCAATACCGCTCCAAGGCCAATCCTTGAGGCATTACAGTAGATAGTATAAGACCCCAAACCTATAGGCAATATAAAAATTGGGGATATAGTCAATGTTGTCTTGAGCTTTTAGAAGCTCTCCTCACACTCTTTCGTCCATTGGAACGGAACACCCTTCTAGGTCAGCCTAGTCATATGTGCTGCAATAGATGAAAACCCCTCAACAAATTGATGGTAATAACCCGCCAAACCAAGAAAACTATGGATCTCTGTAGCTGAGGATGATTTGGGCCAACTCTTCAATGCTTCCACTTTCTTTGGATCCACCGGAATACCCTCACTCGATACGACGTGGCCCAAGAATGTGACTGAATCCAACCAAAACTCATATTTCGAGAACTTTGCATATAACTTCTTTTCCCTCAAAGTCTGAAGCATTGTCCTTAGGTGCTTCTCATGATCTTCCCAACTCCGGGAATATACCAGAATATCATCAATAAAGACAATGGAGAAACAATCAAGATATGGTCGGAACACACTATGAATCAAATGTATAAAAGGTTACTGGAGCGTTGGTCATCCCCAATGACATAACAAGGAACTCGTAATGACCATACCGAGTCCTGAAATCAGTCCTCGGGATATATGGCTCCCGAATCTTCAACTGATGGTAACCTGAATGCAAGTCAATCTTACAAAGCAATCGTGAACCCTAAAGCTGGTCAAACAATTCATCAATACGAGGCAAAGGATGACAGTTCTTAACTATAACCTTGTTCAAGTTTTGATAATCAGTGCACATACGCATAGAACCCTCCTATTTCTTCACAAACAAGACAGGAGCCCCCAAGGTGATACAATGGGCCGAATAAAAACCTTATCAAGCAATTCCTGTAATCTATCCTTCAGCTCCTTAAACTCAGGAAGGGCCATACGATACAGAGGAATAGAAATGGGATGAGTTCATGGCAACAGATCAATACCAAAATCAATATCTCTATCGGGTGGCATGCCCAAACGATCAGCTGGAAACACATCAGAGAAATCCTGTACTACTGGGACTGAATCAACTGTAGGGGTATCAGTATTGACATCTCTCACATTAGCTAGATACGCATCACACCCCTACTCAACCATACGCTGAGCCTTAAGGAATGAAATAACTGTACTGAAAGTACGATCTAAGGTACCCCTCCACTCTACTCGCGGTATACCTAGCATAGCCATCGTCATATTTTTGACGTGACAATCAAGAATAACATAATGGTTTGACAACTAGTCCATGCCCAAGATAACATCAAAATCTACCATGCTAAGCAATAATAAATTAGCTCTGGTCTCAAAACTACTAAGAGCAACCAAACACGACCGATAAATACGATCCACAATAGGAGAATCTCCCACAAGTGTAGAAATATAAAAAAGGGAACTCAAAGAATCCCAAGATACACCCAAATACGGGGAAAAATAAGAAAACCCAAAAGAATAGGTGGAACCTTGATCAAATAAAATCGATGCGTCTCTATGACAAACCAGGACAATACCTGTGATGACAAAATCGGAGGTGACAGCCTCGGTACGGGAAGGAAGGGCATAATATCTTGCCTGGCCTTCCCCTCTATGGCAACCTCTACCTCCCCGACCTCCACCTCTAGCTGGATGAGCAGGTAGTGTAGCAACTGGTGCTATAATCATAGCCTGATAATTCTATGGGACACACTGTGGCTGAGAATTCTGTGGAGTTGCACCCCTCCTAAGTCTGGGGCAATCACACTCAAAACAAGATCTCGGAGGACATGGCGACTGTGACTGGCTCGGGCCAGGTCTGCTGGACTGACCACTGAAAGCACCTCGTGCAGGAGGCGCACTAGATATTGGAGGTGCATAATAAGGATCCCGAGGTCTAGGAGGAACTAGAATAGCACTGGCTGCTGGAAGAGCTGAATACACGGGGTGACTCATATAAACCCTACCATGAAGAATTGTAGCTAGAGCATGGGCACCAGAATAATGGCCCGAATCTCAAGACCTCTTGGCCTCAATCTGCTCTCTATCCCGAGCATGCATACCCTTCACTCTCCTAGCAGTGCTCATCACCTGCTAACACGAAGTTTCCATATCTAACTCACGACCAGGTAGTGAAGGAAACCCACTCAATCCTGATATACCCATTGTATGGAGGATACGGTAGCATTCCTCTAGTAATCCTAGAGCATCATCTAATTCTAGGCCACTAAATACAGCAGACGTGTACTTTTTGAACCTCTCAAGCCTCCGCTGCTCATCCTCGGATGCCGCTGCCCTATCCTCGGGCTGATCTGGGGCTACGGGCTGCACATGAATAATCTTTAGGACCTGATCATCATACACTCATTTCTCAGGAGTGCGGGTGGTTAGAGTTTGTGCTCCTCCCCTGACCTGAGATGTGGTTATAGCAAGGGGAAGCAACCATGCCTGAGCTATAATGGTGTACATGCCCATGAACTGTGCAAGAGTCTCTTGAAGAGCGGGAGTAGTAGTAGCAGTGGGCGTATCAGGTGCTTGGGCTCCGGCAGGAGCAACTGGTGACTCCTCGGTGGCAGCTTGAATGGGTGCTCTGGCAGCATAGCGTGCGCGTCCTCGGCCTCCACCTCGGTCCAGACCTCTGATGGTTCCAGCAGGGGGGCAGGTTCCTAATCATCTCTGGTGGCATGTGTCCTCACCATCTATGAGAGAATAGAAGATAAAAGTTTAGAATTGTTATATAAAAATCTCGCACGACAAGGAAATCAAATGAAATGGAATTTCCTAACAGTTATATAGCCTCTCGTAGATAAGTACAAACGTCTCTGTACCGATCTGCGAGACTCTAATAAACTGGCTTGTGATTTATGAATCCTATGAACCTAGAGCTCTGATATCAACTTGTAACAACCCTAGTTTGCCCTCCGTGAACTATCGTGACGACACCTAGTCTCTACGATTAGGTAAGCCTAACGATTGCGAAAAGAGAAAACAGATAAAGAAAAATTAATAAAAGTTGAAGATAAACAAATATAGAAGTGTTTAAGATGTCGCTTGGCATATACTAATACAATATCTCAAAAACTAAATAACTGCCCGAAATCCGAAATATCATGAAATCACAAGCTATGAATATTATATAGTGCTCTAACTCCAGAATGTCTAGATCAAAGTAAATACATAAGGGCTGTAACTACTAGAAAGAATGGAGATGGACTCCTCAGCCTGTGGATGCGACAAATATACCTCAAAGTCTCTGGAGAATCGCCTCGCCTCAAGGATGATAGGGCTGAGCCGAAGAACCTGGATCTGCACATGAAAAAATACGTAGGAAGGGCATGAGTACACCACAACAGTACTCAGTAAGTGCCAAGTCTAACCTCTTTCGGATAGTAACAAGGAAGGTTAGGGCCATACTAATTTTGGATGAAAAGCAAGGTAAAACCGAATAGAATACGACAATATAATTAAGTGCCAACAATATGAAGTAACACAGGATAATAAGAATAACAACTACAACAGTGAGAGAAAACACAGAGATAATATAACTTCACACAGAGATAGCAACCGAGGATCTCGTAGGATATTGTCATGTAGTCCCTAAATGCAAATATCCAATGGATCTCCCGGGTGTCGTCCAATAGTCTAACTCATAGTGCACGGAGATCTACCGGAATATCGATCCGTAGTCCCAAATATAAATACCCAGCACTAGGGGAATCTACCGGGTGTAGTCCCGTAGTTCCAATATAAAAGTGGAGGGGGATCTATCGGAATACAAATCCGTAGTCCCACAGTAAACATGCATGGGGATCTCTAGGGATACCGTCTCGTAGTCCCAAAGTAAACAAACAGAAACAACATGCAGAATATTCAATTCAATCCAAATTTCATACCAAGGTAAAATAGTTATTTCTAATCTAGCATGCTGCATAGAATTCAATTAAAGCAGTTTGAGCAAGTAAGGCAATTAAGTCAATTAGACATGCTTCCCTAAGCTAACAGTAGGCTTAAATTGCGAGTAGTATAAACGGAAAAGGAAACACAATTATAGTTACTTAATGAAAATAGGATTTTCAAACATTAGCACAAGTACACACTCGTCACCGCACGTACAAGGCATTCATATATTACCAATACCAAATCCTAAAGAGAGTTGCCCCATACAAGGTTAGGCAAGCCATTTACCTTGAACCAGCTCAATCAACTCAATACCACGTTCTTGCTATGAGTATCCAACTCCAAATGGCCCTAATTTATTCAAAGTAATTGTATAATGTAAATATAACTTCAAGTAACTAATTCAACTAATTGATTCGAAACTAATACACAAAATTAGGAAAGTCGCCCAAATAGCCGTAGCCCACATATCAGAATCAGGTACAATTTACAAATTCGGAATCCTTACACTCTCACGAGTTCATATATGTAGAAATTACTCCAATCCAACATCAAAAGCTTGATCAAAACTCCAAAATTAGGCCTAAGAACTTTTCCAAAATTTCTGTAAATTTTCACCCCAAATTCGAATTTAAAGGATGGATTTAAACATAAATTCATGAAAATTAATCAAATTAGAGTAAGAATTACTTACCCAAAACACCATGTGATAATCTCTCCCAAAATCGCCAATCCCGAGCTCCCAAATTAATTTATAAGGTTTTGAGACTAAACCCTCATTTCTGCCTCTTTTCTAACTGGTGAACTGCATTAGCGGCTCTGGGACTGCACCTACGGTCCCGCTTCCGCGGAGACCATGTCGCACATGCCACTTTTCATTAAACCGTAGTTCTGCACTTGCAACTCTCTTACCGCACCTGCGGTCTTGTAGGTACGTTCAACTTCTCGCACATACGGCTTCTGTAGCCTGGGCAAAAATCCGCTTCTGCAGTCACCAAGCCACTTTTGCGGCGCCACACTTGCGGTCTCACACACGCAGGTGAGGTTATGACAGGTTCAGCCAACTTCAGATTTCTCCTAAGTCCAATTCAACTTCCGTCAAGCACCCAAAACTCACCCAAGGCCCCCAGGATGTCAACCAAACATGCCAACCAGTCGTAAAACATCATACGAACTTATTTCTGCCCTCGAATACTATCAAACAATGCTAAAGCCACAAATAACTCTCCAATCCAAGCCTAAGGATTCCCAAAATTCCCAAATTCCGCCTTCGATCAAAAAGTCTATCAAACCTCGTCCGAATGACCTAAAATTTTGTAGACACATTCCAAATGACACAACAGACCTACTACAACTTCTAGAATTCCATTCCGACCCCTAGATCAAAATCTCACTATCGAATCGGAACTTTAAAAATTCAACTTTCAACATTTCGAGCCTAAATAAGCTACAGAACTCCAAAACATAACCCGAACACGCCCCTAAGACTGAAATCACCCAACGGAGCAAACGGAACCAACGAAATTCCATTACGAGGCTATCTCACACTGCTCCGACTATAGTCCATATTCTAAAACTTAAACTCTCATTTAGGGACTAAGTATCCCAAAACTCTCCGAACTCCAAATAAATCCTCTCGGCAACTCACAATAGAAAAAACTAACACGGGGATGCAGTTAATGGGGGTTAGGGTGTAAATCTTAAAATGACTGGCCGGGTCGTTACAATGGTGAATGCGTACCTTTCACTGACGGATCCTTCACGAATGCGGGAAACTCTTCGTGAACATGTAGGTTTAATTCTTGAAGATCCCTCTGCTCTGTTCCTCTACGCGAATACGAGGACCATATCATGAATGCGTAGGCTTAAGGTCCTACACCTTCGCGAATGCGAAGAAAAACTTAGCTGCCTTTCCTAGATGCTCTACGAGATAGCGAGACCCCTCTCGCGAACGTGATGAAGGATTTTTTTGTAATAAAACATCAAAAATATGCGACTTCTCTAAGTCCAAAATTACCCGTTGAGCATCTGGAACACACCCGAGGCCCTTGGGACCTCAACCAAACATATCAACCAATCCTAAAACATCATACGACTTAGTCGAGCCCTCCAATCACATCAAACAATGCTAAAATGACGAATCACCCGCCAATCCAAACCTAATGATCTAGAAACATCAAAAGCTCCTAAGCACAAAATTACCTAACGGAGCTAACGGAATCGACAGAATTCTATTTCGGAATTATATTCACACAAATCCGAATATGGTACAATTTCTAAGAGCTAAGATCTCATTTAGGGACTAAGTATCTCAAAACATTCTGAAACTCAAAATGAATCTTCCCGGCAAGTTACAATAGCAGAAATAGATCCACGGGAAGCGGTTAATGAGGGACCAAAGCTTTAACTATCAAAATGACCGGTCGGATTGTTACACTCATTTTTATCAAAATCTAGGTTTTTCAACTTAACCCATAATTTATTCAATTTATGTGTTTAGAACCAACCCAAAATGCATGTATTAAACCCATATTGTTTAAAAATTACAAACCTTAAAGATCTAGGTAAAAACCCATATTCAAAGAGCTTTAAAATTTTTTAACAAGTGAAAGTGAATGGAAAATCCTAAGTCCCGGCACTAAATAAACCTCACTGCCCCAGTTATTTTTGCTTTTGCGGACCATGGGTCGCACCTGCGATGCCGCACGTGTAGAAAATCCATCGCAGGTGTGGTCCTCACCCAGATTGGCCAAGTCCTCTTTTTTGGAGAAGCATGCGCGCCTGCGCATCTGCTTCTGTGGAGCTGGTCTGCATCTGCGTACTCGCACCTATGGAGTATCGCTTGCTCTTGTGAACCCAGGCCTCCTTGGCCTAGCTTGCTCCTGCGACCATCTTCCTCACACCTGCGAGCTCGCAGGTGCAGTAAGCCCCCCGCTTCTGCGACCACTGACCAACTTGCTCTAAGCCGTTTCTGCGCTCGATGGGCCACTTCTATAAGGTCTTTCCTGCAACCAAAACCTCACAGGTGCGAACACACTAGAACTGGGGTACTAGCATCTCCCCCAAGTCCAAATCTGAGATCGGTTCCAATCAACTTTGCATCCGGGACCCCCGAGACCCCCTCCAATTACAATCACATATCCAACAACATAATACAGACCTTCTCGCACGATTAAAATATGAAAATAACATATAGAAATATGAATCAAATGTCAAATGCATGAATCAAATTATGAAACTCCAAAACTTCTAGAAATACTTCCGCACGTCCGATTCCTATCAAATCAACTCGGAATGATACTAAAATTTACGTGCAAGTCAGAAATAATCATACGGAACTATTTCCAAGCCCGAAATACAATCGGACCTCAAAAACACCAAATCCTATTTCAAATTAAATTTAAAGAACTTGAAAACGTTCAATGCACCACCTTTTAATGTCATGTGCCAAAATGCTCCTGGGTCATCCAAATCATCATAAAACCTATTGGGATTGATAAATCCTGGTTCCGAGGTTGTTTACTCAAAACGTTAACTCAAGTCAAACTTAACCATTTTAAACCAATATTGAGGAACTGAGTGTTTTAATTTCAACCCGAACCCTTCCAAACTCGAACTAACCATCCCCACAAATCATAAAATAGTAAAATCACATATGGAGAGTCTTAATTAGTGGAATGGAGATCTAGAAAGGAAAACAAGCAGTCAGATCATTACATTCGCTGCTTCTTAATTAAATGTTCATCCTCGGACGAGTCTAGGATTGTATCTGGAGTGCTGAATAGGTATGGGTATATGCTCTGCATGCTCTCCTCAGTCTCCAAAGTTGCCTCCTTGACTAGTTGACCCCTCCACTGAAGCTTTACCATAGAAATATTCTTGTACTTCAACTGGAGAACTTGCCAGCCAATAATGACAACTGGCTTCTTCTCATAATCCGGGCTCTCATCTAGCTGAATCGTGATAAAATATATCACATGCGACCTGTCAGCATGATATTTTTGGAGCATAGACACTTGAAAAAAATGAATGAACTCCCGATGGACTAGGAGGTAAAGCAAGCTCGTAGGAAACTTCCCCAACTAGTCTCAACACCTCAAATGGACCTGTGAACCTTGGGCTCAACTTGCTTTCTTCCCGAACCTCATGATTCCCTTAATCAGTGAAACTTTTAAGAGAACCTTCTCGCCCACCATAAAGGATAAACCATGTGCCTTCTGATCCCCGTAACTCTTCTATCTGTACTGTGTTGTGCGAAGTCGCTCCTGAATGAACTTCACTTTCTCTAAGGCATCCTTCACTAAATCAGTAAAACTAGTTTTAGGATACGTGCGTTGCCCGTGCATTTTAATTCCAATGAACACATTGTTTTAAAAAATTGCATAAAATTATTAAAAATAGTGTTTGAGCTATAAATTGAAAGTGTAATTATATAAATTGAAATTGAAATTTTCGGAGTTAGAGCACGAAGAGATTGTGTCATGTCTTAGTTTTGGGATGTGGCCATTATCATAGTTGTGGGAGTAGTATTTTCCAATTTTGGTTACACTCGTAGAAATCCAAAATATCTCTCAGTGTACCAAAATTTGCATGTATTAGCAGAACACACTCATTTGTCTTATCATGCATACTAAACTATAACGAAAAATCCTCATAAGATATTCTTTGAAGCTTTCAAATATAAATTCAAAAATAAAAGTATGTAAACTCCAAGATGATGGGTTACAATGCACTAATCTTGAAACATATTCCTACAAACACCGCAAATAAATTAAAGACCGGGTATAAGATGAATTATTTTGGTATTATAATCAAAGTGCTAACAATGTACATGAATGCAAAATTCAAGTACTAATACAAGTACGTGCATGCAAAATAAAATAGCTTATACCTAAACTTTTTGCTTAGAGAAAAAGAATTTGGAACGTTGATGCTAGAATAAGCAAAGATTAAAATATTTACGATAATATTTGGTCTTTCACCAAATATTTTTTATGGAAAATTAGTCCTTCAAAATTTTTACCAAATAATAAAGACTCCTAACGAAAAAAAAAAAAAAAAAAAAAAAAAAGAAGGTGTGTGAGAATTAACATAACATAGGGAGTTGAACTAAGAGGCAAAAATTTAGGCCAAAGTTTATTAACTCTCCTAGACTATTAATAGTAGGAGAATAATTAAATAACTACTCCTATATTATAAAAAAATTAATTAAATGATTATTTCTAAGTATTAATGAAACTCAAATTACTATGTTGTCCAATGTAAAATTCCTAATCTTAGAATATGTGCATTGCGCGTGTAATTCTCGATCAATATTAAAATTTTATATCATATTAGAACTTGTGTGTAAATTATAAAATAAAATTAAAAAAAGTATAACCATGTTCTGAGATGATTAATTGTTAGTCTTATTTAGTTATTCAACAAAGGAAGAAATTATATTCCATAAAAGTACTCAATCATCTCAATCAATATGTAAATTAAAATTGATTACAATTTTATTATTTAATATCTTAAGTTTGACAAGGTAACGCTCTTCTTTTTAATTTTCAACAAGAACACATAACTTTGGACGATTTAAAGTTTTTAAGGTAAAACTCTTTGTAAAATATTGTATAGTTAGTGTAAAAATGTAATTAGCTAATATGTTAGCTTAGATAGTCAGCAGGGTTAGTTAGTTAGTTACACATGTGGGCCCAGTAGCTAAGTTAATTCAAATATATAGTATACTCCTCTGCCTCATTTGGAGATATATTAAAAAATTATTTTCTCAACTGCTTCTTCTTCCTCTCTCGATTGCACTAATCTCATATGCAACTTCCATCACTTGGTCAATTTGAGAATTGATCTTAGATTCATCGAACTAACAAGGAAAAAAGTCATTTCTGAAGTGTGATTATTGCAACAAACCTGGACATTCCAAAGATGTCTGCTACAAATTAGTTGGTTATCCGACTAATTTCAAGGCCAAGCGACCATATGCAGCAAATGTGACAACTGGTGGTCAGGAGAGTGGAAAACAGGCAAGTCAGGATGAGAAAGGAAGTAACCTTGATGGATTGAAGATAGGATCATACTTCACTGAAGATCAGTACAGGCAAATCCTAAACATGTTGATCAATGAAACACCAAAGCATCAAGCTAACATGGCAGGTACTGTAACATCCTTAATGGCAAACTTTATATTGTAGAGAATGGGTGATTGATTCTGGAGCTACACATCACATAGCTGGTGAGCTAGACATTTTAGACACTAAGAACAAAGTAGACAAATGTAATGGTGATCAAGTACATTTGCCCACAGGAGGAAAGTCTAATATAACACATGTTGGAGATGTTGTCATAACTGATGAATTGAAGCCGGAAGATGTGCTATTTGTACCTGAGTTTATGTTCAATTTAATCTCAGTGTCCAAACTAACTAGGCAACTATGTTGCTCAGTGAATTTTTTCCCTCATTTCTGCCAGTTTCAGGAACTTCACAATGGCAAGGTATGACGATCGGCCCGTTGTAACGTGAGTTACCGCCCCGTTTTCCCTCATATTATGCTTTATTATATTTCAATATCAGTATTTGAGTTGATCGGGTAGAATTGGATTGGTTTTAGTTGGAAATGATATACTTAGTCTCTTAGAAGAAAGCTTGTTTTAGAAAAGTCAACCGGAAGTTGACAATATAGTTAGAGGGCTCGGATATGAATTTCGATGATTTAGTTAGCTTCGGGAGATGATTTGTGACTTAGGAGTACGATCGGAATTGATTTTGGAGGCTCGGNGGAGGTCCGGTGTAAAATTATGCTTGAATTGGCGAAGTTTGAATTTTGGCGAATTCCGGTTGATAGGTGAGATTTTGATCCGAGGGTCGAAATGGAATTTTGAGAGTTGCAGTAGCTTTGTTCGGTGATTTTGGATATGTCTGCAAATTTTCAGGTCATTCGGACATCGTTTGGTTGGGTTTTTGATCGAATATGCAATTCGGAAGTTTTTAAGAAATTTAGGCTTTGATTTGATCATAATTGAGGATTTTGATGTTAACGTTAGCATTTTGATGATTCGAGCAAGTTTGAATGAAGTATTAGATCATGTCTGTGCTTTTGGTTGAGGTCCCAGAGGCCTCGGGGTGAATTCAGATGATTAAATGGAAGTTGGAAGCTTGGTGTTGCAGCAGATCCTTAAGCCTTCTGCTGTTTCCGCATCTACGGAAAAGGAGCCTCTTAAGCGGTTCCGTAGATACGGTGGGAGATCCGCAGAAGCGGCCAAGGGGAGCCCAGGAGGATTTCGCAAAAGCGGAAGTCTGATCGCGTTGCGGGTCCGCAAAAGCGGAGAAATCACCGCTGAAGCGGAAGATGGGGAACCGCAGAAGCGGATGCCTGATCGCATAAGCGATTTCTGGGGAGTTTAATGAGAATCGCATAAGCGGTCGGATGGCCGCAGAAGCGGTCCCGCGTAAGCGGTATCGGGACCGCAGAAGCAAAAATGCTGAGAGTTTAATGAAACAGTGTTATCGAAATTTCAGAAGTTAGAAAAATATTTTTGGACTTCGGGGAGAGGCGATTTTGGGCGATTTGGAGAGATTTCGAAGGAGATTCCATCAGGTATGAATTTGTAGCCTCGAATAGTGTTGTTATGGTATGAAAACAAGGATTTAACACTGAAAATTTAAGGAATCAAAGGGTAAAAATGGAGGTTAGGCCTTGAAGCCTAAGAGAGTTTAAATTGATGATTTGAGGGGACAAATGAACTCCGATTCTTGTGTGTTTGGTATGTACGGACTCGTGGCGTGACGAGGATCTCGGAAATGTAAATTTCAAAATTTTTTGAGAAGTGGAACCGGGGCTCGGGTTTTGCCAACTTCGTGTTTGGGCGTTTTTCAAGTTCTTTCGAGTGGGTTATGTTCCATTAGCATATTTTAATGTATTCTTTTGTAGTTTTGGTAAGATTTGGCACCTGAGGAGGTTGATTAAAGAGGGAAAGGCTTAGCGGACTAGTCTCGTGGCCGGTTTGAGGTGAGTAATAGATGTAGATGATGACCTGAGGGTTTGAAACCCTGGTATATCACATTGTGACGCTATATTGAGGCGAGACACGTACTCTACGGTGAGTGCGGGGTCGATTGTGATTGAGGACTGTGGCCTAGTCCGACCGAGTGATGTTGTACTATATCATTGGCTAGAAATTAGCTTGTAAAACTCCTACTTGGATGGTTATGAATATATTTGTGGCTGTATGCCGACTATTTGGATCCCGTAGGGATTGTTATCATTGTACCCACGAGGTATAGCATGTTTTTATGTTATCAGTCCTGCATTGAATATTGTCTCGAAATGCTTAGTAAAAATTCTAAGGTTTCAAACACCTAATTATAATTCAAATAATTGGAACCAAAAAAATGATAAGTTTGACTGTGCTGTGTGACATGCATGCATATAGCTGGACTGATAGTGGATCGGGTTGTACGCTACAGCGGTGCGATATGATATTGCGCTTGGGCTGTAGGAGCCCCTCCGGAGTCTGAACCCCCACAGTGAGCGTCGGGTACCCATGGATCGGGCTACGCGCCGTAGCGGTCGTGTGCATTTTATTGCATTCATACATCTATACCTGCCTGTGATATCTGTCATTAATTGTTGTTATTACACTGTTAAATGTGTAGGAGTATTGGTTATAGCTTTGCATTGTTGTATCTCGGGATTTCTTAATTTCAGTCATTATATATGTCTATTACTACTGAGTTGGAAGTACTCACTTTACTCCATGCACCACGTGTGCAGATTCAGGAACCCCGGGAGTTTAGCTGAGCTTTTGCTGATTTCAGAGTTTATCCAGAGTTATCGAGGTAGCTGCCTGACGTCCGCAGGACCTGACTCCTCCCCTATCCCTTTTATTATCTTTCCGCAGTTTTGAGATATTGTATTATTTGGAGTCTTGTCACACTGTATTGTTAGAGGCTCTAGACTCATGACCCCCAGGTCTTTGGGAGTATATCCCGTGTTATCGTGATATTCAGCTTATATCTATCAATCAGCTTAATCTTTTAGCTTCATTGTTGTTAATGATATTTAAATAATTGGTTTTGAGCTTCATGCTCGGGTTGAGAGTGTAAATGGTCGGGCTTGCCTAGCAGTTGTGTTGGGCGCCATCACGACCGGGATTGGGGGCGTGACAAGTTGGTATCAGAGCCTAGGTCACTAGGCCTCATGAGTCATGAGCCGGTTAGTAGAGTCTCGTGGATCGGTACGGAGACGTCTGTATTTATCCTCGAGAGGTTGCAGAGCCTTTAGGAAGCACTTCACTTTCTTGGAACTCTTATCGTGCGTACTTGATTCAGCTTGAGATATAACTCTTGAAATTCCTTCCATACGTCTGTATGCGCACACGAGCGCTCAGTATTATAATTACTCTGATGTCTTGTGATTCTCCGATCGAGGGGCGAGATGTGATCCCGTGAGTTCGATGTTGGGCCAGTCTGGAGGACTTGAGGCCGGATCTTGCCTATATCCTGAGCACTGAGGTGTTGATTGTGTGAGCAAGTGTTCTGAACTTATATGTTTGGTATTGTCCCTATTAGCCAGAATGGCAGTTGGATATCCATGTGATGAGTATATTAGTACTGTAAGATGTATCTATGTGACTTGGTAGTGACGAAGGAGTCTGCTGAATGATAGATGAGCTGGTAAGTGATCGATTCCTATTGTAATCTGTTGTGTAGCCCCGAGTTATGGGCACGTGATGAATATTTTTCGTGTCTCCTAGTTGGAAAGTAAGGTACATTACATATGGCTGTATGAGTTCAGACTCAGGAAGACTAAATGACTGTGTAACGTATATAATGGTGGAAGGTGTGCTGAAATACTAAATTGAGGCGAAGCAGGTGGGANCCTAGCAGTTGTGTTGGGCGCCATCACGACCGGGATTGGGGGCGTGACAAGTTGGTATCAGAGCCTAGGTCACTAGGCCTCATGAGTCATGAGCCGGTTAGTAGAGTCTCGTGGATCGGTACGGAGACGTCTGTATTTATCCTCGAGAGGTTGCAGAGCCTTTAGGAAGCACTTCACTTTCTTGGAACTCTTATCGTGCGTACTTGATTCAGCTTGAGATATAACTCTTGAAATTCCTTCCATACGTCTGTATGCGCACACGAGCGCTCAGTATTATAATTACTCTGATGTCTTGTGATTCTCCGATCGAGGGGCGAGATGTGATCCCGTGAGTTCGATGTTGGGCCAGTCTGGAGGACTTGAGGCCGGATCTTGCCTATATCCTGAGCACTGAGGTGTTGATTGTGTGAGCAAGTGTTCTGAACTTATATGTTTGGTATTGTCCCTATTAGCCAGAATGGCAGTTGGATATCCATGTGATGAGTATATTAGTACTGTAAGATGTATCTATGTGACTTGGTAGTGACGAAGGAGTCTGCTGAATGATAGATGAGCTGGTAAGTGATCGATTCCTATTGTAATCTGTTGTGTAGCCCCGAGTTATGGGCACGTGATGAATATTTTTCGTGTCTCCTAGTTGGAAAGTAAGGTACATTACATATGGCTGTATGAGTTNGAGTGTTCTTAAGGGGTACGATTCTTATGTATACTGTTAGAAGATCTCACGTGTAATTGAAGGATACGTGTTGAAATTTGATAAATTTGGGACGCTTCAGAGAGGGGACTTAGTATAAATTTTGTTGCCTAGAGTGGGCTTAACTGTTGCGGAATGAATGAGAGAATTGCAAAAGAGTTATAATACTAGATGATCTGTGTTTTCATAAACTAGTAGATAATTTGAGTTTAATCTCACTACAATATTGTGGCATCATTAGAGTAAAAGTATTATGGGTTATTAAATGTGTCCTGATAGATGGCTTCGAGCCAAGTTGGGGAGGTTGTTGTTGATTAGCTGATTGCACGGTTATGTGCCATGTTGGTTCCCTTTCGAGGTATGCTGGCGGATCAGTCCTGGTTGCAGAAATGAGCCGAGGATGGCACGAGTGAAGCAAAATTTTGATAAAGGTTATATGGTACTTTGTAGATGGGTAAAGACAATAGCATGTCTTGAGCTGTTGTTGATAAATAATGCTCAGTGGGTAGAAAAGGAAGATGTTCATTAAATTGGAATGAGATCATGTCTTACGGTGTCAGAGTGCTAATAAGACACGAGTGGTTCTGTTCGTTAAGTCAGGTAATTTGCAGTTAGAATAGGAGTGAATGAGTCTCGAGAATGGTTTCATTGTGTTCAAGATTCGGCATGTAATAATCAGGTGTCTTAAGGTTGCGTATATGGCTAGAGACTGTGTTTCCATTAGGAATAGATCAAGACTTGTGGTATTTTATGCTAATTATGGGATTCCATGTATCAGTATCTGGGAAGTAATGGTAACGAATTCTGATTTGCAGGAAGTTCTTCAAGTAAGTATTCTGGAACGTGGTATTTTTGTGAAGAATTGAGAGAGTATTCGGTGGCATATGGGTTTTAGACAGTGTGGTCTTATATTCGAGTCTCGTGTGGTAGGCCTGGATTGAGGCATTGTGATGCTACAGCAAGGGAGAAATATCAAGTGGATGATGAATAAAAAGAGAAATTTGATAAAAGGAATAGCTTGATAATAGACCGAATCGGTATGGCAAAGTTATGATTAATTCCTTGTATGCGTTCGAAGTGATGGGCTTTTACAGGCAATTTGCAGCAATGCTCTTGAGTTTTGACGGCTTTCTCAGTTCGGTTTAGATAGAAGGATCCAGTCCTGGCAGTTTAGCTGTACAAATGGAGTTGGCAGAGATGTTCTTGTTGGGTTTTTCCGTGGTTTGAAGATGAGTATATTTCTTATGGGTACGCGAAGCATGGAGTGTGTAATGATTTTTCTTCTAAATGGGATCAATGAAAGTTCTTGACTAGTTGAGTGCGTCGATGTCTGTGGCGCGGAAGGGAGATAAAGTTCTCATGTTATCCTAATGTGGTATGGTATATGCGTTATGCTGTGGAGCATTGGGATTTGTATGTGTAAGGCTCGGTGCAGTTTGGAATGGAAAGTCATTAAATTATTAAGCGGCATGGGCAGCTGTAGGTGAGTTAAGAATCGATCTTCAGAGGACTTGGGTGAATGATTCTCATATGATAAGGAAATGGTGTTGCTAATCATAGTGATTTGACAAGGGTATATGTTTCAGAAAAAAGGCAATGTGATTAAGTTGATGGCACTTCGATAGTGTTGCGGCATTTTTTTTTCTTTTTTGCTATATCGACTGTTGATATCTGATTGTGTTTGATGGCACAGGAAAAAAAATTTTTAGAATATCTTCGAAGAATGACTGTGAGTTCTCATGTTTAGGCTATGTAGTGGTTGTGGATAGTGTATATGGGTACCGTCAATGGCTATTGCGATTGGAGGCCCGAGTGTGTCCTTCTTTGTTGGTATGTTATATTTTGTATATGATGCTGAGCTGTAGACTGGTTGTCGCAATGTGGGTTATTTTAGACCATTGTGCTATGGGCTATGTCGGAAAATGCCATCGGTTCCGTGGCGAGGTGCATCAAATTATTTTATAGCAGAGTGGTTGGCTTCAGAGATCAGTGGACGGCTGGGAAGGATTGTTTTCCTTAATTGGGTCTTTGTGACGAATGTCAGTATAGAGGTTTCTACCATTGATTCAGTTCCGGTATTGAGGGACTTTTTCGAATGCGTTCCTAATGGTCGGGCATGTCGCCGGGCGAGATTGTGGATTTCGGTATTGATTTGGTATCGGGCACCTTATTGTACGGCTCCGGTATGAGTTATAGTAATGGAAGAAGCAGCTTCAGGCTTCTTGGTAATGAGTTTGTTGGTAAGCTGGTTGGCTACGTATTCAGATTGAGATGGCTTGGTTGGCCCTGATATGTATTGTTGAGGGATAGGTTTAATCTCTCGTTATTGAGCTTGTTAGTGATCGGGGGAGATCTATGAGATGCTCTTTTGATGCAGTGAGGCGTTATGATTTTCGGATTGTGCTTGAGTTTGGTAGCTTATAATGCTATATGTAGATATTGTTAGGCACTCAGTATTTTGTTGTAATGAGCAAATTTGGCTCGATGTGCATCTCCCTGTGTGAGATATATGTATGGATCGGGTGGCTCGCCGCCATGGGTATGTTATCTGGATTGGGTTACATGCCGCAACAGTGTGATGTTGAGAATAGTTTTCCATATGTTACTTGGTATGCCTTGATTCCTGATTTCTAAAGAAAGTCCGTATTGGGTGTTGCTCGCGAATGGCGCATCGGTTATGTCCTTTCAGGATTGAAGGGGGTAGATTACTTGCTTCACCATGGGTGTGATGGATTGTTTGGGTTCAGACATCAATCTGTGCGTGGCTGTCTGTTTTGAGCATAGCAACTTGAGGTGCTTCATGTGTAACAGTATTTGGATAGGATCACGCATTGTGGCGACGCCACGTGAAGTTATGACCTTTTGAGGAGGATTCAGGTACTCTATTTCTATGATGTGAGACGGGGTCTCATCCTTGTGTTGTGATGGTGCTGAGGAGTCTGAGTTACAGTTCTGTTGTTTGAGCCATTTGTCATAATTTGAGTATGTTCAGACCGCCCTTCATTAGTGCGTGGATTGTGCCAGTTGTGGCTTAGGCCTGTGTTAAGGCGTCATATCACCAGAGTGGTGTGTTGAATTTGAGGTGATCATGGGAGTAATCGATGAATACGAACGGATTTGATTTCAGCTGCTTGGAAGGATAATATCGAAGTTCGGCACGGAGATTTGCTATGGTAATTGTCGGAGGAGAAGTGGCTTCAAAAATGGTTGACCTTAGAAATAGTTTCGGTTTATCGCATGTTTTAGTATCGTTGACAGTATAAGAAAGTGTTGAAATGAGATTTCAGTCGATAAGAGGTTCCTACCGATATTCAAGTGTTGTGGGTAGATGCTGTGAATAGAAGTTATCGTTGTAGGTGCTGGATTATGTGGTATATCATGTGATTTCATTGAGGTTGCAAGTATGGGTTATTACAGCCGGTTCGGGATTATTCAAAGTATAGGTGCAAGGTTTGATCATATTGATGGTTTCAGAAGT
>MU754886.1:225915-242558 GCA_026770625.1 Nicotiana glauca | reverse complement strand
TGACAGTAAGAAATCCCAAAATATAGCACAAAGTAAAGCTAAGAACCGTACTCCTACACGTTTAACAGTGTAACACAGTTACAGAAACAGTCAAAGCAGACAAATATATCAATGCAGGAATGCAATGCACATGATCACACCCGATCCATGGGTACCCGGCGCTCACTGTGGGGGTTCAGACTCCGGAGGGGCTCCTACAGCCCCAGCGTAATATAATACCACACCCGCTGCGGCGTGCAGCCTGATCCATGCATAGTCATGAATTCACAATCATACTTACCATTTTTAGTTTCAATTATCAGAATTTTAATTAGGTGTTTAAAACCTTAGAGTTTGACTAGCCATTTCGATAAAATATTCAATTCAGACTAATATCAGGAAAACATGTTATACATTATGGGAACAGTGATAACAATCCCTACGGAATCCAGATAGTCGGCATACAGCCCCAAATATCTCCATAACCATCCAAGTAGGAGGTTTACCGGCTAATTTCAAGTAGTGATATAGTTCAACATCATTCGGTCGGACTAGTTTACAGTCCTCAATCATAATCGACCCCGCACTCGCAGTAGAGTACGTGTCTCGCCTCATCATAGCATCACAGTGTGATATACCGGGGTTTCAAACCCTCAGATCATTTTCTACATCTATTACTCACCTCGAACCGACTCAAAAACTAGTCCGCAATGCCTTTCCCTCGAGAATCGACCTCCACGGGTGCCAAATCTGATCAAAACCAATAGGAATACATCAAATTAGGCCAATGGAACATAACCCAATCGAAATAACTCGAAAAATACCCAAAAAGACGAAGTTGCCAAAACCCGAGCCCCGGGCCCGCTTCTCAAAAAATTATGAAATTTACATTTTCAAATTCCTCGTCTTGCTACGAATCCATACATATAAAATTTATCAAAATCGGAGTCCAATAGCCCCTTCAAATTCCAAATTTTCAAAACCCAAAACCAAGCCCTAACTTCTTCAATTTACACCCCAATTTAAGTGATTTAGATGAAGATTCGAGGATAAAATCACGTAATTAGTCCATAAAACTTACCTCCAATCAGAAACTAGGTGAAAATCTCTTACTCCCTCGTCCAATAGCTCCAAAATGTGCTCAACAATGGTGGAAATGAGTTTTTGTTCGCGGATGTTATGTTATAAAATCGTTATGTCCGCCTAGGCTTTTCTTCATCGCGTTCGCGACATAACCCGCGCGAATGTGATGACCAACATTTTAATAATTCAAAATCCTCTTACGCGAACGTGACCCCTGGCCACTTGAACGTGATGCTCAGTTTCCTTCCACTACGCGAACGCAACATTCCCCATGCGAACGCGATGCATAATGACTTGACCTCACGCGAACGAGGCCACTCTCACGCGATCGCGTAGAACAAAAATCACTGGTCCCCAAATTCCTCCTTCGCGAACGCGAAACTACACACGCGAACGCGAACCTTCTGAACTTACTACTACGCATTCGCATCAACTCCTTCGCAAACGCGAAGGCAAAGCTCCTAGGCTCCCAACTTCCTCTACGCGTTCGCGTCCACCACCACGTGAACGCGATGCCATAATTCCTACTACTTTTATGACAACAAATCTGATCTCCTAGCCAACCAAAAATGATCCGTTTGAACCTCCGAAATCACCCCGAGGCCCCCGGGACCTCAACCAAAACCACCAACCCATTCCAAAACACCATACGAACTTGTTCCAATCATAAAAACACGTCCTTAAACACAAAAATCATCAAACCATGACGAATTCAAGCCTAATTTTCCTTAAAACTTCTGAATCTCACATCCAATCAAAAATCCAACCAAACGACGTCCGAATGACCTGAAAATTTGCAGACATATCCAAAATCACCTAACAAAGCTACTGTAACTCTCGGAATTCCATTCCGACTCCCGGATCAAAATCTCACCTATCAACCGGATTCCGCCAAAATTCCAACTTCGCCAATTCAAGCCTATTTCTACACCGGACTTCCAAATTCATTTTCGATTGCTCCCCTAAGTCACAAATCACCTCCCGAAACTAACCAAACCACCGAAATTTGCATCCGACCCCTCTAACTACATAGTCAACTTCCGATTGACTTTCCTGAAACAAACTCCCTTCTAAGAGGCTATATGCCTTATTTTCAACCAGAACCTATTCAATTACACCCAATAGACTCTATTACTGATATAGAAACATGAAGCAACACAATAAAGGGAAAACGGGTGGTAACTCACATGACGACGGGCCGGGTCGTCACAACCCATTGTCTAACTATCTGTCCTATAGCAGGCTAACTGATAAATGCAGGAGCTTTGTGGCATAAATCTCAGAACTGACAGAGCCAAAGACTTTTAGTAAAGCATGCAAGGACAAGAAATGGTTTGAAGCTATGGAAGCAAAAATCAAAGCCTTGGAGGGCAATCAGATGGGAGGTCGTTGATCTACCAAAAGGCATGAAAGCTATTGGCTCAAAGTGGGTATACAAAATTAAATAAAAAGCAAATGGTGAGGTAGAAAGGTTCAAGGCTAGGTTAGTAGCCAAGGGCTATAGCCAAAGAGAATGGCTCGATTACAATAAAACATTCTCACATGTTGCCAAAATGGTGACTGTGAGGTCAATCGTTGCCTTAGCTGGTTCCAAAAGCTGGTCCATTTTATAAATGGATGTATATAATGCATTCTTACAAGGGGATCTATATGAAGAAGTATACATGGAACTTCCTCAAGGTTTTAGGAGACAGGGGGAGACAAAGGTCTACAAATTATCAAAGTCCTTATATGGACTTAAAGAGGCATCTCGTCATTGGAAAATTAAGCTCAGTGAAGCACTAACAGCTGCAGGATATGTTCAAAGTTTGCATGATTATTCACTATTCACAAAAAGGAAAGGAGATGATTTTGTAGCAGCGTTGATATATGTGGATGATCTATTGATTACTGGTAACTGTGAAGAGTTCATTAATGAAACCAAAGTTGTTCTCCATCAGAAGTTTAAAGTGAAGGACCTTGGTGAACTTAAGTATTTTCTAGGGATTGAAGTTATGAGATCAAAGGAAGGGATCTTGCTAAATCAAAGAAAGTACTATCTTCAGCTCATTTCTGATTTGGGAATAAGTGGTGCTAAGCCAATCTCTACTCCAATAGATCTTAATCAAAAGTTCACCTCTGCTGAATTTGACAGACAAACAGGAACTGCAGGAGATGAAGTTTTAGCAGATGCATCAGAGTATCAAAGACTGATTGGTCGACTGATATATTTGACTGTTACATGACCAGATATTGTATTTGCAGTTCAAACACTCAGTCAGTTCATGCATGAGCTGAAAATATCTCATTGGGATGCTGCAATGAGAGTAGTCAAGTATTTGAAGCATGAGCCAGGCATGGGTATACTGCTAAGCAGTGCTGAAGCAGACTGTTTGACATGTTTTTGTGATGCAGATTGGGCTAGTTGTCCAAATACAAAGAGGTCTGTAACCGGATATTTAGTCAAGTTTGGGAATTCACTCGTCTCATGGAAATCCAAGAAGCAACATACAGTGTCGAGAAGTTCTGCAGAAGCAGAATATCGCAGCCTAGCAGCTGTAACTGCAGAGGAAGTATGGTTGTTAGGACTGTTTGCTGAACTTGGAGTGACCATCAAACAGCCTGTAGAAGTCTATTGTGATAGCAAAGCTGCTCTTCAGATTGCAGCCAATCCTATTTTCCATGAACGTACCAAACACATAAAAATTGACTGTCATTTTATACGCGACAAGATTAAACAAGGGGTTATTTGCACACACTATGTAGGAACTAAAGACCAGCCAGTGAATCTTCTTACCAAAGGCCTTGGGCAGTTGCAACATACATTTTTACTAGGCAAGCTTGGAGTGCTCAACATTTTACACTCTCCAGCTTGAGGGGAGTGTAAAATATTGTATAGTTAGTGTAAAAATGTAATTAGCTAATTTGTTAGCTTAGATAGTCAGTAGGGTTAGTTAGTTAGTTACACATGTGGGCCCAGTAGCTAGCTAAGTTAATTCCAATATATAGTGTACTCCTCTGCCTCATTTGGAGATATATCAAAAAATCATTTTCTCAACTGCTTCTTCTTCCTCTCTCGATTGCACTGATCTCACATGCAACTTCCATTACTTGGTGAATCTGAGAATTGATCTTAGATTCATCATACTTACACTCTTTTTAAATAACTTTGATTCCGTAAAAGGTTTACTATTCGAACCAAAAACTACGCTCTATCCTTTCTTTGATATTTCTTCGTCAATAGTTTTGAATTGTGCATGAACACGAAGTAGCAAAATCATTGGCCACATAGCTATTTAAAATAAGTGAAGGATGATCTATTCACATTTCATTAAAGATTCATAGTATGTATAGTGTTCGTATTCATTATTCTATTAAATCGTTGCTATTAAAAATAAATTAAAGGTACTTTATATAGTTTAAATAAAGAAAAAATTTATAAAAGGTAAAAGCTTAATTTGTTTTAGAGTATTAAACATTAGGACTTCCTAGCTTAGTTCAAATAATAAAACAATTATAACTTAAGTTTAGTTAATTGGAAAATCTTACAATTTTAAGAAAAATAATTTAATACAATTTTGTTCAAAATAAGAACTATTAAAAGCTACTAAAACAAAGAAAAAGGTCCAATGGGAGCACGAAAAAATAGTAGAAGAAATAACTTGACAAAAGGCTAAAGCATACAGTCTAATGCAAATAAGATACTATGATCTACCAAGCTTTACAATCAAGAACATCAAAATAAAATGTATTGGTTAAATACGTGCATGCAAAATACAACTACTAATACATGAATGCAAAAATTAATTACTAATATAAAAGAAATATTGCTCTAAAAAAGAGAACCTCAAACCCTTAGTTTTGTAGCTTTTTTTTATTAGCAAATAGAAAATAAATATATTAAAAGTTACGGAACATGCATTACATGCGATTTGTAGTTAGTGTCACATAGGACCCTTTGATTACCTAAGCTTGCTAAAGTACTGCAAGCATCATATGATAGGGTTTTTTAAAAACATATTATTCTAGTACATCATATTCTACTAGGATTTTAACATCCGGTAGTGGTACAACAAAAACTTTCTTCTTCTTCCTTGCATTGGCAATTCCCATGTGCGCTAGCTGGTGAGGTATCCTATTCCCTTACCGAAATTCATGCTGGAGGATTATTTGCTTCTGTTGATGCGTTAACGACCTGCATTTTAGAATAGTGTTAGCATATATATTATTTTCTTGTTGCATTGATAGAATTATCCCGTGGAATCCATTTTAATTTGAAGTGGAAACAAACCCCTCTCGTGGGCTATTTTTAATCCTTCTAGTAGAGCTTTGATTTCAGCTTGTAGACAGCCATTTGCATGAGCAGATTTGTTGTAACCAACAATCCATTCGCCTTTAGTATTTCTGAGTACCCCACCTAGGCACAATTTTGCATGTTTTTATGGAAGCTAGCATCAATGTTTAATTTAAACCATCCTATTGGAGTTAGTTTTGTAGCGATAGCTTGAACAAGGTAAAATTATGATGATGAAAAGATGAAATCATAACTTCTTTTATAGAATTACATGTGTATATAAAATTGTGTAAAAATTTAGTATAAAAAAGACTCTAATTAGTTCTCAAAGAGCTCGTCTGCAACTAATATAATATATAAAAATTTTAGGATAAAAAAATTATATCAAAACTTTCCTAGTGTGCGCGCGAATTAGTCAAAATTTAAAAACTTTCCAAGTGTGAAATTTTAATATTCTTAAATTTAAATATAGTTGAAAATATTAAAAGTTTCCTGGTATGTGAATTAGTTAAAATTTTACTATCTAAAGAAAAATTGAAACCTTCCTATTGTGTGTGAATTAGACAAATTTTTATTAACTAAAAAAGATCCTCTAAAATTAGAAAGAAAATTTTAATATATTCCTAAATATGGAGTTGGACGAAAACTTTCTAGTATATAGAGAACGAAATTGTTTCCTAGTATGTGTGATTGGAATTCTAAAACCGAGAGGAATTGAAGCTTAATATAATAAATGTTACAACAACAACAACTAAAAAAAAATCCAGTTTGATCTCACAGGCGGGGTCTAGGGAAGATAATATGTGTGCAGACCTTACTCCTACCTAATGCAGGTAGAGAGGCTATTTCAATAGACCTTCGGCTCAGGAAGGGCAAGAAGAAGAATAAGAGGAAAGCAAGGAATGAAGAAAGATGGAAGATAAAAGAAAACGGAGAGATAAACGATAAATAATACTAAATAATAACAACAGGGAATACAATACCCGAGGTGAACAAAATTAACGTAATAAAAATCTACAAATATGAAGCGAAATGCATGCTACTAAGACTATTGGCGAATAACTATAAACTACCTTCTAACCTTCTACCTTAATCTTCGACCTCCACACCCTCCGATCAAGGGTCATGTTCTAACGATCTGACCGGCCGTTTCATGAGTTACCTCTTCGTTTCCTCCTTTTTCTACTTCTTTATTCTTTGCTCATTTGTGTTATATGGTATCGGGTTGGTCGGTTCGAGTTCGGAACGATTTTGGAAAGGTTTGAGACAGTTAGTCTCTTTTGAGTAAGCTTGAGTTGAAAAAGTATCAAGATATTTACTTATGAGAAACAGGTCTCGGATGCGATTTCTGATGGTTCGAATAGCTTCATGTGTTTATTTGAGACTTAGGAGAGTGATCAGAATATAATTTCGAGGTCCGTGGTAGATTTAGGGTTGAATTGGCGAAATTGAAATTTTTGCGTTTTTTAGTCAATAGTGAAAATTTTGATATTAGGGTTGGAATAAAATTTTGGAAGTTGCAGCAGGTCTGCTGTGTCATTTTTGATGTGTGCGCATAATTTTAGGTTATTCAGACGAGGTTTGATAGACTTTTTTATCAAAAGCAGAATTCGAAAGTTTTGAAAAATCTTTGGCTTGAATCCGATGTTATTTTATTAATTTGATGTTGTTTTAGGTGTTTCAAATTTTTTTTTTAAGTTTGGATGGTGGTATATGGCTTGATCATACTTTTTGTTGAGGTCCTGGGGGCCTCGAGTGATTTCGAATGGTTGACGGGAGTTTTGGAGTTGGGAATTTGCAACTGAATTGCTGAAGCTCCTGTCATAACCGCACTTGTGGCTTGGGGACCGCAGAAGCACAATAAGGGTTGTAGATGCAGAAATGGGCAAGAGGAGCTAGAACGCAGATGCGGATGTTTGAGCGCACCTACGATAGTGCAGGTGCGGGATTTTGATCGCCGATGCGGTCTTGGGTGCTTAAGTGATATACGTAGATACGCACCTGGGACCGCAGGTACAGGTCTGTAGATGCGAGGTTTTCGACCGCAGAAGAGGTGTAGCTGGGGCAGAACATATAAATTATGGGCTTCGTGATTTTCAGCCTTTCTTCACAATTTTTAAGATAATTTTTGAACTTTTTGGAAGATTTTGAAGAGGGAATTCAAGGGAACTTCGTTGAGGTACGGCTGTTGAACCTAAAACTCGTTTCTATGGTATTTTTTCACTGATTAGGCTTGAAATTTATGGAAATTTGCGGTTAAAACTTGAAGAGCTAGGGCTTGAAATTGGAGACCTTTGATTAGGAATTTGAGGGGTCATTTGTAGTTGGATTTTGGTATATTTGGTATGTATGAACTCGTGAGAGTGTAAGGATTCAAGTTTCATAAAATTTCTTAGAATCTGAGATGTGGGCCCAGGGGGTTGGGTTTGGTCAATTTTGAGATTTTGGTGTAAATTGATTATTTTTGAGTGGGCTTTATTCCCTTACCATATTTTTGATGGAATGAATCTCTTTTGGTTAGATTTTTATCATTTGGAGGCCGATTCGAGAGGCAAGGGCATCGCGAGCTAGAATTCGGACTGGATTGAGGTAAGTCATTATTGTAAATGTTATCCCGAGGGTATGAAATACCGAATTTCACATCGTTGTGCTACTTTGAGGTGACGCACATAATGGATAACGAGCGTGGGATAGTACACGTTGGGGATTGTGACTTTGTCCATCCGGTATGATTGTTAAGTCACGTATTTTATTAAAAACTTGTTTGATATCAGTGTTGTTGGCCCAAGAACAGGTGAAGTTTTGAAGAATGACAAATGAACTCAGTCATGGACCAGGTCCATCATGTGAAGCACAATCATGAGCAACCTACACATGTGATATGCACATGAATGAGATAAATCCCATTGATTAAGCACCAATATCTCCTGATTGGATCCAAAAGGTTGCATATTGGATAAGGGGAGACAGTCTCCTTATGGGAAGAGAACACAATTCAGATAAAAGATAGTGTTGGAGTTTGTGTTGTTGTCAGGACTCAACTTCGATGGAAGATCAGCAATTGATTTCCAATCAAAGTCTAATTACTAAACCATTAAATAACAGTAACTGTTCTCTTTTACAGGTATTGCACATACGCAGAAGTTAAACTAAATTGAGAGAAAAAGAGCAAGGAGATTTTGCAAGTAATTTATTTGAGATTTGAGTGTGCACTCCTGAAGCTACTTGAACGAGATAGAAGAACCAATTCATTGTGTCTCTCTTTATTTCTAGTTCAATTGTAGTAGGTGATTCAAACTTGTACCTTTCAACTTTCATAGAAGCAATTGTATTAGGTACTTAGAGTGTTCAATTTATATGCTAACTTGAAGTTGTCGCAACAGTTGAGGCTGTGTGCTACAACGAGATTAAAGTTAATCCTTAGGTTTACAAAGAGTTTTGTAAATGCTATTTTGGCTCAGTGATTTTAGTGAAAGTTTGGGAAAATACTACTAAGTAGTATGTCGTGGTTGTTTCAACTTTTGAGCCAGGTATTTTCCACGTAAAACTCTCTGTGTTCTTTATTTTATGTACTTATTATTCCGCAAACAGTAGAGTCAGTACACCTAGAAGAACCAGATTTTTCTAGAGCGCAAGTTGGGTACCATACAAATTACCCCCCCCCCCGTGTGGTATTGATGTTATAAATATCAATTGGTATCAGAGTAGGTTATCCTTGAGAGACTGATGCTATGAGAGCCTCCTGAGTTATGCTGAATTTCGACGCCTCTGGGGGTTATGCTCCAAATGTAGTCATCTTTGGGGTACCCCGGAGACCTTATTGATCTGGGTATGGATGATCCATCCAGGCCGCTTGAGATATACTTCTGCTTCCTTCTTAATGTTTGTTTGTTCTTATGCCTTTTGGTGCTTTTGGGGACAATATACCGGATGAAGGTCATCCTCGAGTGCATAGGTGAGCCCTGTTGATTTTTATGTGGGTAACTCCTTCAGAGAGCGTAAGGTTGGCTCTCGGTATCTACTCCTACAGAGTGGGGGGTCGCGAACTCGGGCGCATGTCTTGTGTCCGGTGTTGGTTCTTTAGGGCTCATCGGGGCCCCGTTCCTTAGGGAAGGCACGTATTGGACTTCGGGCGAGTTATCTTGTCCGGTGTTGGCTGCTGACGTTACTCCTCGAAACCTTCTTTACTTGTTTAGGTGGATAAGGAGATGTCCTACAGGGCTGTATCTCGTGTTTTCCTTCTTGTACCTGAAGCTCCTTTTTGTGGACTTGCGATGGCCTTAGATCTGGACCGGTTCTTTTAGGACCCGTGCCTTGGATAATCTTTGGCCTGATCTGTAAACATTCTTAAAGGTGATGCCATTTGTGACTAAATTACCTGTCGGGAGCTAAGAGCTCTAGTGCAGGTTTAAGCCTTTGAGGGAATGAGTGCTTCCGCTAGGATCCCTGCCTTCGAGGTTCACCTTAACTCGTTCTCCGAGAATGCCCCGGTTCAGGTGGATATGAACGAGAGACCTGAGTCTGGACTTTCGAAGGTCAGAGTAGAGGTAATCGATATGGAAGCTGCATCAAGCCGACCAAGGGCTGATCGAGAGATGGAAATTTGTACAAAGGAAGTTGCTGTCATTAAATCCGAGTTGAGGCAAGCCCTCGATCGCAAAGAGAGGGTCGAAGAACATGTTTGCTCTTGAACCTGGAGGGAGGTATTCGAGGAAGCTGGAGCAAGGGCCTTGATTTTTCATAGGAGTTGGCCTGAACCAAGGCGGATGAAGGCGATGTTTGGTCACTCCTTATGGACGCAACAAAGGGCATTTTTTGATGAAATTTAGCCCTTTTGGCGAAAAATTTGAGGTTCCATCATTTGGTAACCTTGTTTCTAGCGCGCAGGGCGTGCCTGTAGGTGGAGAATATTTTTGCATGTAATATAAGAAATTTTTTATGGCTTTTGTTCCTTTTGTACCTTTTTCCTGTCGCTGCTCTCGATCGTGTAGATCGGTTTTGGAACTATTCTCCGAATTATACCATGGCTCGAGCTTGAGTAGGTCCTCCGGCTCCCGTCTGCCTTTACAGGCAGAAGGTGGTAATCCTTCGTGCTTCTAGGATAAAGCAATTTCGCGGGTGCGTCTCCCGGGGATTTGGCTTGTCTACCGATGGCGTATTGATAGCATCGCTTTGGTTGTCTCTTCAGGTGTATTTGTTATTGAGTTATTCGCGAGTTTCGCCTTCGGGTGTCTCGAGACATATCAGGAGAAGCGGGTATGCTGAAATAGCTTTGACTAGATGGCCTAATGGTCGAAGGGTAACTATTTTATGGCTCTTTGCCGAGGAGTATCCTGATCAGGTTGGCGTAGGGTGCTCCTTTTCCTGGAGGAATTGGCCCGAGACAGGATGACAATCGGGGAGATTGGCTGTCGTTTGATGAGGTCATAGAAGGCGCACTTCGACAAGCTATTTTCTTTTCGGTGCGGGGCATAGACTTGACCGTTCTTTATTAAATATTTTCACGAGGTGCCTGTAGAGGGAAAGGGCGCCTTGCATGCTTGATAGATATATATACACGGGAAAAGGGGTTGGAATTTTGTTTCTTTGGTACCTTTATTGTTTTTGTTCTGGTGGAGAAAAAGATAGTGGCTTACTTTACTTGTTGGGGCCAAGCTGGAGAGGGCCCTTGATTGCGTAGGCAGTAGGGGGAATATGCAGATAGGGGAATCTCGTGGAGATTCACGCAAGAAGCTTTGATACCTCGGAAGAGATGCACCAAGGGAGCAGAGTTTGATGCCAAATTCCTGATATTTTCAGGTTCAGTCACTGAGTTGTGTTATGGCTCGAGCTCTGATTGGCCTTCCAACTTTTTCCCGTCTGTATGGGAGGAGGGTGATGACCCTATGTATTTCTGGACTGAATTGGCTTTATGGGCAGCAGCCCGGAGATTTTCCTCGGCTGTTGATAGCGCTGTTTTTGGGTCATGCTTTTTGGTGTTTCGTGATCGAATTGCCTTCGGATTCAGTCTCTGAGTCGGGATCCTGACTCAAGCTTATCCTACCTTCGAACCCGTTTGGGCTGGCGATAATGATTTTTATTCTCTGCCTTTGGGCATTTGGCATTTTTCTTAGAGGTAGTCTCCGAGTCAGGAGATAATGGTCTTTGTGTTGTACCTCCGAGCATGCTATAATCCTTGGGTCCAGTCTCCATATCATGTCGTGATTAAAGCTATAATTAGCCTTTGATCCTTTCAAAGGTTCCTGTTGGCGATAATACTTTTTGCTTCCCTCCCTTGGGCACTTGATGATCTTTTGAGTTCAGTCTCTGAGTCACGTTGTGATTCAATATGCAATTGACACTTGAATCTCATTTGAGCTTTTCGACTAGTGGTGGTGGCCTTTCTGTTGCTTGGTCATCGAGACCTTTCAGCATGAGGTCCGAATGCATGCTTTAGCCGGCGATGATGGAAATTACGCTATTTGGTCGTAGAGACTTTTGATATGGGGTCCGAAGGCTTTTCTTGGCCGACAACACTGGCACTTATGTTGTTCGGTCGAATGGACCTTTTGATATGAGGCCTAGAGGCTTTGCTTAGTCTAACTATTTTGGATCCGGTCTCCGAATCGGGTTATGATTCGAGCTCACTTTAATCCTCAGGTTGTCAATTTTCAAGTTGATGGTCGTAGAGACCTTTCGGTGTGAGGCCCAGAGGCTTTGCTTAGCCGGCGATAATGGCATTTACACGGTTTGATATGAGGCCCGAAAACGTTTATATGCTTTGTTTTCCTCTTGTTAAGGTCTTATTGATTATTTTTCCTGACCCATCGTTGGTTCTAAAAGAACCTCAATTTCAAGTCGTAATCGGTGATGTTTTGATCACCTCAGAAGGTTCATAGCTCATAGGTCGAATAGATTGATGCTTTTTCGATTTTGGAGTCGACATGGTCGGGACTCAGTTTTTGCCTGTTGAGCGAAGCCTGTGTTTAACCGATTCTTTCCAAAGTAGATTCGGAGGATTTTTTAGCAACAGTCGGGCGTCCCTGAGTCGCATTTTTTGGGCTGTAGCAGCCGTTTCAACCGGAGTCTTATGTGTTTGGCTGGGGCCCTTTTTTATCCCGAGAAATCGCTTTAGACGTCTACACCGAGGGTATGCCCTTTAGGGATTCTTACAAATGCGACGTATAGCTTAAACTGAAGGATTTTTCATGCTTGTTGAGGTCTTACAGTTTGCTATGCCTATTGAGGTATTAAAGTTTATGGAGAATAGATCTGGTTTTGCCGAGGCTACCCATTAGGGTCTTACAAATTCATATTTTTCCAGTGCGTGGCGATTGGCGGCAGTCTTCGAGTCATTGAGTTTTCTTGAAGACAGCTTTTTCATGATCTCGGAGCTGTTTCTGGGGGCTTGATGAGCTCGGAGTTGTTTTTTGGGGGCTTGGTGAGCCCAGCGTTTCGTCCCTAGGGTCGTCCGGATGTCGGATTTCCTAAGTCTCCAAGTATCTCGGGATGTTTTTTGTGGAGATGTCCGCATCAGGGGCGTGCTCCAGTTTGTTTCTTTTTGCAAAGCAAGGCGTTAGAGATGTGCTCTGATTTATTGATATGATATACGTGTTGTCGATTTGACTCGACTGGCTCTTAAGCCAATTTGGATTGTTTTGCTGATTTTCACGTTGCTTTGCTCTTGTTTAGGAGCCTTTATTTTCATAATAGAAGGGGGTGTTTTTGATTGCCCGATATAATAGTACATGTTCTTACCTTAACGAGATTTGGCTATTGTGATACATCATTCCCCCGTAAGGATCTTTATTCAGTGCTGCTCTGAGTCTGGCAGATTTCAAGAGAGATGCTCCCAGCTGCTTCGGAGGTTGGCTGTAAAGATGGCTTCGAGTGATTTGCGTGGAGTTTTATCTCCTGGTTGCAGATGTTGCCTCATTAGAAACCTTGCCGGTAAAAACCCTACTTCTTTTTGGGATTAAAACTTGGTCTAAGGAAAAGAGTGCAACAGGCACGCCTTTATTGGGAGGTCTCAAAATCTTCGCACAATGCCAGCATCTCGATATCTTTGGTCTAGTCGGGCGCGCCTTTCTTCGGAGGCCTTGAGGATTTTGGACGGTGCCTGCACGAGGGTTAATTTCTATTTTGAGAATAGAATAAAAGAAACGGTTGTACCTTGAGATGGGATACTTTTGGGTTCTGACTCGCTTTGATTGCCCGGGATCGGGTATGTGACGCGGGTTTATTTTTGCATTTTATCAAACCTGACCGGGGTGGAGCCCTGATTCGCATATGGGCTTATCCGGTGGCAGAGGTAAGGGGACCGAGAATGCATCGTCTATTGCGAACATTTCTCTCGCCGCATGCTGCTCTCCATGGATGGTTTTGACCCCATCCTTTGTTGGGAATTTTAACATTTGGTGAAGAGTGGACGGCACTGCTCTAATCTAATGTATCCATGGTCGTCCGAACAAGGCGTTGTACCTCATATCCCCCTCAATGACATGGAACTTAGTGTTTTGGGTTATGCCGCCCACGGTGATGGGTATGAAAATCTCCCCTTTCGTTGTTTCGCTCGCCATGTTGAACCCATTGAGGACTCGAGTGGCTGGGTATGATCCATTCAGTTAAATCAAGCTGTACTATTACCCTAACCTAATAATATTGGCCGAGCTACCTGGATCCACGAGTACACGCTTTATCTGGAAAGAATTTACAAGGAAGGAAATTACCAGAGCTTCATTGTAGGGTTGAGACAAGGCATCCGTATCTTCTTCACTGAAGATAAGGGCGTTATCGGGGATGTATCCTTGAGTCTGTTTCTCCTTTGTGATAGATATTTCTGTTTCCTCATCAAGTATTCTTGCGGGGTATCGGCTCTGCCCATGGTCATTTGGATGACGTGTTGAGGTTCATTTACTTTATTCTTATTGGTTGCCTCCCTGTCTCAAAACTAATTTTTGGCCCGACCGTTGAGGAATTCTCGGAGGTTTCCTTTGTGGAGCAGCCTGTCTACTTCTTCTCGTAGTTTGTGGCAATCCTCGGTCCGGTAGCCATGTGTGATGTGGAACTTGCACTTCAAGTTGTAATTTCTCTATGAAAGGATCTGATTATATTGGTCTAGGCCATTTTGCCTCTCGAATTTTGCTGATAGCGAACACAATGTTTGATATATCAATGCTGAAATTGTATTTCGACAAGTGAGGTGTGTTGACTGGTCCCATATTTCGGTCAAACTGAGCCCTGTTGATGACACCTCGAGGATCCTGTCCTCGATCCATCATCCTATCATTGCGCGGCAGACTGCGCCTTGGGGCGTTCCTTCTGTCTTCGAGTAATGGCTGGTGCCGTTCTTTGCTTGGCTTTATCTCTTTTGCCGGGAATCTGACTGGGTACACAGAGCCCGATGGGGGCCCCAACTAGTGATCTTTTGCCCTGATCTTTGACTGATACCGGTTTTGGATGTCTGACTAGGTTGCGGTCGGGTATTCGATCAGATTTTGTTTCAGTTGTTTCAAATCCATGGAGCTCCATTCATTCAGGCCTTGGGTGAAGGCATGCACCGCCCAATCATCGGAGACTGGTGGTAACTCTATTCATTCCATCTAGAACTGGGACACGAAATCCCGCAGCATCTCATTTTCTCTTTGTTTGATTTTGAAAACGTTGTACTTCCTCGTTGCTATTTTAATGGCTTTGGCATGTGCTTTTACAAAAGAGTTCGCTAACATGGTGAATGAGTGTATGGAATCGAGGGCCAGGTTATGGTACCACATCATGGCCCCCTTTGAAAACATTTCTCTGAACTTTTTCAATAGTACAGATTCAATGTTGTCGCTTTTTATGTCGTTACTTTTTACTGCTCAGGTATATGCAGTGACGTATTTGTTGGGGTCGGATGTGCCATTGTACTTAAAGAGTTCCGGCATTCCGAACTTCTTCGAGATAGGTTTTGGCGACGCTTCTTCGAGGAATGGCCTTTGAATGAATTTCTTCGAACCTAGACCCTTAAGGACCGGAAGGGCGCCAGGGATCCGATCGACCCTAGAGTTGTAGGTCTCGACCCTTTTATCATTGGCTACGATCATTTTCTCTCCCGATTCGAACCTTTTGGTGAGATCCTCGAGTAATTTTACAATAGCGGGGTCAGCCACCGACTAGTTATTGCTTGACCTTTCGAGCACTCGTTCGGCAGGGGGAGCTGTATCTGGTACCACTGTACTTCCCGGGTTGTGCCATCAACATTTCAAAGATAACGTGAAGACTAACTTCCTATTGTTCCGGGCTGGAGTTTTTTGCGCATCAGGTTGGTCGCTGTGTCATACGCTCCTATCGATGTGAGATGTTTTTTCTACTTGCTAAGCGTCCTGCGAATCTGCATCTACTGGGATTTGTCTGGGAACACTGTCAATATTCTGCGGAGGTATGCTGACAGCTGGGATGGCCATGCCGTTTTCCCAGTGGTCTTCAAGGTTGTTATTTTTAACCCTGTTTATCGAGCCAGACATTTCGACCTGTAATCAAAGAGTTCTCGGGCAATAAAAAGTGTGAAAGATATCGTGCATTTAAGTGACGAAACTAATAAGAAAATAATTACTATTATTTTTAACCCCACGGTGGTTGCCAAACTGTTTACCGTAAAAATGGTAACAACAATTAAATTTATAAATGGGATTCTAAAAATACGTAATATATTCCCGAGCGAGTTTGTAAGGATGATGAATGCTAAAACGTGGAGTAAAACAGTAAAGATCGAGCTAGCTAAAACGATAATCGAACCAGTAAGGGATCGTTCCAGGTCTTAGAGCAAACCAGGGAGTACCTCAGGGCTAGGCGTCGACCATGTCAAGGGTAGTCGGGAAGAGGGATAGCAGATAAATATACAAGTAACTAAGGCTTTATATGATCAATTTTGAGCCAAATGATGAAGAACATACTAAGAAACAATAAAATGCTGAGGATGATCTCGAGATCTATTTAATAGGAAAACTGAGAGAATAACTATCAATGAATATGACTTGAAACCATAGAGGAATTTAGAAAGAGAGAGAGAATATTATTGCTTTCTTTGTAAGGCCAACAGGAGATATCCCTTACAAGGTGTTGGTGACCCTTCTTTTATTGAAAAAAAAGGGGGCGTCCAAACTTAATATGTAATAAACAATGCAATAAAAGAATGAAATGTGACAGCCTGCTTTTCTTTGTTGGAGAACTAATGTCAATCCATTTGGAGAAGTCTCGTGGGCCTTAGAAACATCCCACGAGGAATATCTTCTCCCATCATGGTCTTAGTCGATGCTCGATCTGGGCAAGGCATCGACTAGGTATCGGG
>MU754886.1:177088-224653 GCA_026770625.1 Nicotiana glauca | reverse complement strand
ACCAAACCGAGATCCTGTGCCTTTGCAATTTTCTCTTCGAAGCACTATGTCGAGGAAAATTTCTCTTTCGTTTTCCCCACATACATGGAGTGTAGGGCTAAGGAGAGTGAAAGTAAAAATGTTGAATTGAAGAACCAACTTCTTGAACTTAACACTAGTGTCCTAGAACTTAAGTCTGAGAACTTTAAACTGAAACTAGGAACAAGAAAGAAGAAAGCTGATCACACATATCTCAGCCTAGAAGAAAACTTAGGAAAATTGAATGATGAGATGTACAGAAAGGATGAGCAGATAAGAGTACTAAAAGCAGATCTAAGGAAGGTAAAACATGAACTAGACAGAACTTGCAAATGGAACAAGGCTTTGTTGATACACAATTTTTTCTTGTATTTTTATATATGAAAAAAAACCTTTCAAAATAGCATGTTATACATATATAAGTATACCCCAAGGCTACATTATTTTTCTTTAATTTTTTAAAGATTTTTAAATCAATTTACTGCCTTATTTTATCAAGAAAAACCCAACAATTATTCCCAAAATTATTATTTTTTGTGATTCATTTACTGGAGTCTCATGTTTATATTAGAATATGGCTAAGGTGTTTTTACACATTTTTTACAAATTTATTTAGTATTTTTAAGTATAGAATTGCATAATTGCAATATTAACTATTTTTAGGTTAAAATTCGTCTCATATTCATAAAATGAGATTTTATATTTTTAAATTTACAATTTTTTATATTTAAAAAATGAAAATTGGCTATTTAAATAATAGCCCAATTCGTTTCAATTTTAGCCTAAAATCTGACCCCAAATTGGACCCTAATTTCCAACCCAATTTCAATTACAACCCGACCCAGGCCCCAACTGCCCTTACCCGACCCAAAACCACCTCATCCGTTCTTACAATTTTAATTCCAAATGAACCCCCCCCCCCCCAATACCCCTCATTTCCGCACTCATATCTATCTCTCTATCTCTAGTTCTCTCTAGAACCTTCCCCCCTTCTCCTCCTCTCCGATGAGTTCCCTTCATCTTCTCCGGCCACCTTCTGACCAGAATCCATGGTGGTTTAACTACCCACCATCCTCTTATGGCTCCTCACGCTTTGTTGTTGAAGTTTCATAACTTGACCAAGAAGAGTTGGGTCCAGACCTCTGTCTATTCAAGTTCCACAGCCATCTCTGACCTTGTTTTGGCAAGCCATGTCTGTTCGAGTCTGGCCTCAACTCCTCCTGCTTAGATCCATGCCTTTCTCACCGTTTGGGTTCCTCTGAAAATCCTAGCTTTGAGGTTTTTTTTTATCTCTTTAGATATGTTCCAGATCCATGCGTTCCCTAAGATTTTAAATGATTTTCTGATATTTTTGCAAAAGTTAAGCATTCAAAACCTTTATTTTCCGATCTAGGGCTTTGACTTATTTTTCTCAGGGTTTCTTGTGTGGTTTTTTGATTTTCTTCTTCTCTTGTGTGTTTTGTACTATGTTTCTCCTATTGTGTTCTTGTTAAATCTCTTCTACCATGTTCTTCTATTATGTTGCTCTTACTGTGCTCTTGTTAAGATTTTCCTACCAAGTTCTTATTTGTTTCTTCTACCAGTTCTTCTACTGTTATTTTGCATATTACTTTTTACTTTGTTTCTCATGAGTTTCTGTTACTAAAAAGCATGTCGAATGTCCCAGTTCCTTTCTGATACCTTTGAACTTGTTTCGTCTAGTATCTTTTGCTTTCTTGACTACTTTCCCTCTCATCTCGGCACTCGATTGATAGTATAACCCTAAAATTTAGGGGTTCATACGGGTTTGAGAACATTGTCTATGTGATATATTTGTTCTTCATCTTTAAAGCTGTATGATTTCAGAAACCCTAACTATTTCGAGATTCTGGACTTGTTTCTCAACTGAGTTTCGAAATTCTTTGTCCCAACCATTTTCTCTTTAAGCAATTCTGATTTTCCATGAAACTTTTCTAAGGTCTTTTACACTGGATCCTTTTTATGGTACTAGATGCTACTTCTCTTATACATTGCTAACCTATGTGACTACCATGCTCCTATAGTCGATTATCTACTAAGTTTGCATTGACACGACATCTTCTTTCAGCTTAACATATTAGTATGCTCTTTATATGCGTTGAACTTCCCTCTAAAATGGATTTCAAATTTGTGATTAGTTCAGACTTCCTTCTGTATAGGTCTGATTGATTTCTTTCCTTGTTTGCTAATTTCCCTGTGACTCAACTTAAGTTAAAACTTTTCTCAGCTTTTTTGATTTGGTTCATTCATGAACCAATGATCACGAAATTCCTGATCCTTGATTTAATGGCTACTAATTGATTTCTCTTACCTTATTTATGCAACCGTGTATTTCAAAGCTTTCCCCTAAAATAAACTTCTATGTATTTACCCCTAATTGTCTACTTTGCACAAAATGCTTGTTTGATTTCTTTCCTTTAATAATTTTTACAGTTTGAATCAGAGTTCCTTAATTAAAGAAAGTCTTGTGTGATTGATTCTTAATTAATATTCAGTTCCTTAACTATTTTTTTACCTTATTTCTGCCTGATTTTTACACTATAAATGCACGACTCTTTCATTAACACACATGAATCACTCATAGTCTTTCTGAACTCACACTTATACACAATAATATTCTCTCTTCTCTTCTTCACTGTGGCCTGTTTACGAGACCTACTGCTTTTCTCTATTTGTTTTTTTAAAACTAGTATGTCCTAATTTAAGCTTAAGCACTACAACAATGTATTTATTTAGTGCTTTTGTATCCATGTCTACTTACTATTTCTGTATAGTTCAACACTCAAATAAGCATGCTGATTTCTTTCTGCCTATTTCTATTATAAATCACAAACCCCTACCCCCTACCCCCTATGTGTTTGAGCTATGGCTTAAGGCATGGCAATATGCAAATTATTATCCATGAACTGAACTTGATCCCTTGGGATCCTAGCCTCTAATAGTGTGTTCTAACAGGCTTATGGGTGCGCTAGTATTCTTCATTGTTGGGTATGCCCACAGCATGCTCTTGCCTCTTTCAATTTCCGTATTCCCCTTGAACCCTTTATGTGTACTAAATTGTAGCTATTTCCCTTTAATCTTCCCTTCAGAACTCTACTTCTGCATTTACACTCTTTCTTAGTCATTAAGTTCTGCCCACCTCTTGTGAGCCTTGCCTTGGGACCTTGAGTTCCCTCTAAACTTGGACACTTGAGGGCTGGCCTTTCCACATTGCACTTGTGTTAATCATGTAGTATATTATTGTGTGAGCATTGACCGGAGTCCCTTTGTGGCTCTTAGGGAACTTTGACACACTCAAATGGGAGAAAGGCTTTGGAACATGATCTTATGGAGTTGGTTTACCTCACATTTCAGACAAGAAGTCTGAATCAGGCTCTCCTTGGTTGTACTTGTATTTGTATTTTTTCTTATTTATTTTTTTTTCTTTAATCTGGGCTGTAATAACTTGTAATAAACTCTTGCGGATGGCTAGTAAAAAGGTCGAGTAACTATGCATGCAAAATGTAGATACCATGCCTATTGGTATTTTGAATTCTGCATATTAAAATGCATATAGAAATCATGCCTATAGGTACTTCTGAATAATTTCTGCATAGAAAAACATGTACATAGGGTTCTTAAAGTAATTTATGCATTTAGAAATCATGTTCATAGGGTTCTTAAAGTAATTTTTGCATTTATAAATCATGTTCATAGGGTTTCAAACAATTAACGCATATAGAAATCATGTCTATAGGCTCTATAGATCCTGTGTATTCATTATCATCTAGAAATTATGTCTAAGTATCTGGAAATCTAAATTTCGCATATTCATATAGAAAATAAGCCTATAAGACCTTTCAAATCATGTATATTCATCTTTTCATATAGAAATCATGCTCATAAGGTTTTAAAACAACTTCAACATTTAGATATCATGTCCATAGGTTTTAACAACTTCATCATTTAGGTATCATGTCCATAGATTTTAACAATTTTGGCTCTTAGATATCATGTCCATAGGTTTTAACAATTTTTATGCTTAAATATATTTTTAATAGGTTTAAAACGAGTCTTCAACATTTTTATGACATATCCACAAAAGGCTTAAAATCAACAATGCATAGAAAGTATGTCTGTAGGAACTATTAATTGAACCTGAATTGCTTCATTCGCGCATAGAGCTAAAACCAGTAATAACGATGTATCATGATTCGCAGAACTTACAACCTTCGTAAAACCTGCCTTTATTTAATAATTTGACTATCTTTTTAACCAGTAGGTATTCTGTTTATTGTTATTGCGTTCGTAGTTTAGTAGATGTCATGCCTTTAGGACCCTTGTCCCAAACTTAGGCAAGCCTTAGGGTAAAGTTTTAAATTAAATTAGTTCTGTTAATAAGCTACAACAAGCAGGCAAGCCTGATTTGGGCTTCTTATCTAAATTTGTAATAAATCAGTCTGCCTCAACCTTTAAGTTCTTGCATGTTTAATAATTAATCATACCTTAACTAGTATGTGTAAGTCATGCTAAAGATGTGTTTGTTTGTTAAAGGGGATATATCTGAGCCTTTGCGGGTTATGTGTTTTTCCCCCAATTTTCTATAAATGTTTTGTATGTAGCCTAAGAACTTTTGTCTTTAAAACCAAAAATAAGCCTAACATCCCTACCTCCCTTAGTATTATTAGTCCTAAATGCCCCGGGACTGATAGGATTGGGACGGGTGGTAGCATGCAATAGGTAAGCGAGACCATTCCACGCTTAATACATTAATGGGGTGGGAAGGGTAGATATGGATATGATGACCAAGCGATAATGTTACGTGCAACCCCTAATTGAGGAATGATTACCGGGCATTGTGTGGGGTGATCCATATTATTAATAAACCTAGGGCCCCCCTCCCTTTATTTTTTCTTTCCACTATTTTAAACTCTTTTTAAATCAGCTTTTCTAATTGTTCTTTAATACGTTGTTTACTTTCAAACGTTTATGTGATAAAAATACACTCTTATTTGAGCCTCATTTGTCTATATGTTAATTTTACCCAAATTCACAATAATAGTCTGGCCGTGAACCACACTAGTTGATTCTGTTCCCCTTAGAATAATTTCAAGCCCTTACCCTATCTCTAGTTATTCAAATCAAACCTCCTTGGTGTCCTAATGCACCCTAATCATTAGGTCACGACTCTTTAAATCAAACCCAATTCCCAAAAGGAATGAGTTGTCCTCCCAAATGTCACAAACCTGATTTCGCGAGAAAAAGGGGGGGCAACAGCATGGCTACTCTGTTGGGGATCTCGTGCCTCATTATCTGTAAGAAAATTAGGTTAGGCTTTTACCCATTTTATACCTTTATTGTTAATTTATGTTTTTTCAAGCACAATTATTTGTTTATTTCTTTTAAGCATTTCTTTTCGATTACAAAACTGACTTGCCTCCTTTTTTTTCTCTTTTCTTTACTACTTTCCTTTACTACTGCTTTACGTTATGAAACTGTTGTATCTACTGCTTTCTTTACATTCAAATACATGACAACATGCCTTTAACTATTGCATAATCATGCTCAACATCATATTCCACTTGTGGCAAACAAAATTCTATAGCAACGCTTATTATGAGTGGTTGCGCACTTCCGATATTATCACCCCCTAAATCTGAAAAAGGAATATTTGCGGTAAAACCAATCGATCAACTATCTAGTCGACGGTTCCGCGCCTTTCCCCCTTGAGTTTTCTGCTCAAGGGTACCAGTCTAAAACCCCATAGAAACCCTACTCTATTTAAATTGTGAATGCATCATGGTAGAACCTAGCCAAGTCAGTTATGTTGTCCGCATAATGACTCTTTAAGACAACCTTGTCCAAAGTCCACTGAGTTTCCCTAGAACCCAAATGGACAATGTCACGTTTTGTGCATTTATTTGGAGAACAAAATGATTTTTTATGCTAATTGTTGATATTAAATAGTCGGTTCTTGTAGGGGTAAGGGTCTAACTTATTTGCCTTGCAGAAATATGAGGCACGAAGTCCCCAGATTCAGCATGGTCACCAACATCCACCCGAGGTTGCTAAGTTGGTTGAAAGGATTTAGATTCTAGTGATCAAAACCTCGTTAGAAAATATCTAGGAAATCTACCATCCCTCCTGAAGACTTGAAAGAAAGTTTCTCAAAAGGGTTGAAGATTGTCAAGAGGCTAAAGGGGCTGAACGCGGACATCTAGCCAGGGCCTACTTATTGCTGGGACTTCGCGAGTTGGGAAAGTTGTTCAACGGAGCCAGGAATGTTGAGTCTGGGGAAGGTCCCTCTAGGACCAAATAGATAGGAGTTTTCATTTCTGCTTTATAAAATGTAATAAGACCAATGACCACTAGCAACTTTTATTTCTTGTTATTTAGTGTCAATTTTGATTCATCTACTTTTTATCAATAAAATGAGGCATTCAGCGTTCCAAGTTCTCCAAATCAACTTGTCGCAAGGCCTACCTCGGGCATAAAGAGGTCCCCCAAATTAGGACACATTTACATTCCTGCGCTATGTTTTTAAATATTGCAGCATTTTTCTTATAACCCTCACTGACTTGTAACCTTTTGTTTTCACTTTTTATTTATTCCCCTCCCCGAAGGTTATTTTGTGAACTCTGGCAACATCATGATATTTTACGAGATGTAGGAGCCCTCCACCTACTCCTCTGCTCAGTCCTGTCAGGCACAAGAATAAAGGAAAGATGGAAGATTTGAACAACACCAGGAAGGAAATCTCAACTAAATGGGTAGAGGCCACTCACGGTCATGGTACTTTGGTTCCCAAGGAGAATGCCTCCCAACTGGAGCAAAAGCTGCTGAAATTTCAGGAAGAACTTGATCAAGTCTAGAGTTTGGCGAATCTGTCATTTTACCTCACTACTCCAAATATTTACTTCCCAAATGCTCAGAACCCCACACCTCCACAGAGTCTCCTAAAACAACAGAACCACACCGCTCCTCACCACCACTGAAACACCTACCATATTTCCAACAATACCCTATTGCTATCCCAGAACCACAAAACTCCACAAATGATCACTGCCATACCCACCATAACACCCCATCTATGTGGAGACTATGTCACACTCCACCCCACCCACCTCAAACACATCCGAGCCTGATGATAAAGATTTGCTTATCAAGAACTTGGCGGAAGAGCTTAAAAGGTTGACTAGCAGAATTCAGGGCGTTGAAGAGAGTAAGGGAATTGAAGGGCTAAACTACGAAGATCTTTGCATATATCCCAATGTCAAACTGCCCGAGGGGTACAAACCTCCCAAGTTCGAGATGTTTGATGGTACAGGGGATCTGTAGGTCCACTTGAGAACATACTGTGACAAGCTGGTCGTAGTGGGAAAAGACAAGAAAATTCGCATGAAGCTTTTCATGAGGAGCCTGAAGTGAGGTGCTTTATCTTGGTACATTAGCCAAGATCTAAAGAAATGGTCGAACTGGGTAAGCATGGCATCTAATTTTATGGACAGATTCAGGTTCAACACGGAGAATGCACCAGCTATGTTCTACATTAAAAATCTGAAGAAAAAGCCCACAGAAACCTTTCGCGAGTATGCTACTTGTTGGAGGTCCGAAGCTGCCAAGGTCAGGCCTGCCTTAGAAGAAGAACAAATGAACAAATTCTTCGTCCTGGCCTAAGACCCACAATATTATGAGAGGCTGATGATGATCGATGGCCATAAATTTACTGACATTATCAAGCTAGGAGAAATGATCGAAGAGGGCATCAAAAATGGTATGGTTATGAATTTTGAAGCTTTGCAAGCTACAAACAAGGCCTTACAGTCAGGCGGTGTGTCTAAGGAAAGGGACATATGAGCCGTAATGGTGGCACAGAGAACCAAATCTCCTGTCAAATACCAAACTTACCCAATACCTCCACTCACACATCAGCCTACTCCAAACTACCAAGAACCCTCGCCCTCTTACCAAACTCCACCACTCACTTATCAATCACCTCCCACATATTAGCCCACTTCATCCAAATACTCCCAACAAACACATGTTTATCAAGCCTATAACACTCAACCATCCCACTACTAATCCTCTCCTCCACTCCAAAACTTCCCTAGAGCCTGACCAAACTTTGAGCGAAGACCCCCAAAAAAGTACACAGCTATTGCTGAACCTATCGACCAGTTATATAAAAGTCTTAAAACCACTGGTCATGTCAACCATATCCCTTCTACTCCTGAGAACCCTTCTCAGTGGGTAAATACAAATAAGTCCTGTGCATACCATTCCGGTATGAAATGACACACCATTGATGAATACCGTTCTCTGAAGGATAAGATCCTAATTGACAACAAGATTATTGTGGCAAAGGAACATGCTCCAAATGTTTGCAATATCCCTCTGCCAGATCACAAGGGTGGAGGCATTTATATGATAGAAATATAGGACGATTGGGATCCCAAGGATCGATCGGTTTGATCACAGAAGGTGATGATCCAAAGAAGCTAATAGTCACCCTTAATCCGATTGTAGTCCAAATTTAGCCCTCTGAGGACGACAAGATAATTATATTCATGCCGCCTGAGCTTAATGCATTATCATTTGCAAAGACGCTAGCACCAATTGAGGTCAAATTCGTGTCTCCAGCAAAGGCACCTAGACCATTTGAAGTTGCAGTTTTACCGCCCAAGGTGCAGACTCCGTTCGGAGTAAAGATAGCCACACCAATTCCAGTGGCAATGTTAGCCGTAACACCATTCCATACAAATGCCATACCTTAGGACCACACAACCGAGGCAAAAAGGAAAGGCAATGTTACGTTTGGAGAAGCTATTGCGGCACAGGGTTTGATGAGAACCGGTAGGGTTTATACTAGAGAAAATTTGGCTAAATCAATTAAGTAGGCCTCTAGTCGGACAACCATCACTGAAATTGGGCCCGACGATTCCTGGAGAAAGATACAAGCAAAAGAATACTCAATCATTGATCAACTTGTAACGACCCGGCCGGTAATTCTTGGAATTTACGCCCTGATTCCCCATTAACTATTTTCCCTAGTTCATTTCTGCTATTTTGGTTTTCTGGGACACTCGGCGTTAGGATCCGGAGTGTTTTGGGACACTTAGTCCCTAAATGAGAGTTTAAGAGTTGAAAATGGTCCGTATTTAGAATAGCATGAAAACGACCTTGAAATGGAAATTAGATGGTTCCATTAGCTCTGTTAGGTGATTTCGGGATTGGGAAAGTGTTCGGAATGTATTTTGGAGGTTCGTAGCTCATTTAGGCTTGAAATGCCAAAGTTCGAATTTTTGAAGTTTCCGATCCGATAGTGAGTTTTTGATCTGAGGGTCGGATTTGAATTTTGGAAGTCGCTGTATCTCCGTCATGGCATTTGGGATATGTGTGCAAAATTTCAGATCATTCGGGCGAGGTTTGGTTAGGTTTTTGATCAAAAGTGTGTTTGGTTGGAATTTGAAGTTGTTAGGCTTGAATCTTCGTTTAATTCACGATTCCAGCATTGTTTTAAGTGGTTTAAGGATTGATACAAGTTTGAATAAGGTATTAGGTGGTATTGGTGCTTTTGGTTGAGGTCCCGGGGGCCTCGGGATGATTCCTGGTGGTTGACGAAAGATTTTGAAGTTGGATGAATAGCTGAAGGATTCTATCATTTGGTATTTCCGCTTCTGCTGCTTGGGAACCGCAGAAGCGGAGCCGCAGAAGTGTCAAAACCACCGTAAGAGCAAAATTCAAGTGTCACTTAAGATTCCGTAGTTGCAGAAGTTTAACCGCATAAGTGGTTACGCACCTGCGAGATAGTAGTCGCAGATGCGGTCCTTGGAATTTTGTTTGAGACCGCGGAGGCGGTAATGGATCCGCATAAGCGGCAACTGCATGTGCGATCTAAGACCGCAGAGGCAGAAATCTTGACTTTAATGAAGAACCGCAGAAGCGGCTCGTGGCCCGCAGAAGCTCTCCCATGTCCGCATAAGCAAAAATAACTGTTCAGAAATATCAATTTCGAGGGTTTAATTTCATAAGTTTCAAAATCGATTGAGAGCACGGGAGAAGGCGATTTCGAGTGGGTTTTGAAGAGAAAAATCATTGGGTAACGTTTCTTTGATCCCTTTTCATTATATTTCATCATTATATAGTTAAATATATCAGTGAAATTCGAATTTAGGATCATAAACTTGGTAATTTGGGGTAAAAACTTCATACACCAAACTATTGGGTCTTGACGGGGCATTTGACCTCCGATTTGGGAGATTTATATATGGTTAGACTCGTGAGAGTACGAGGGTTCTAAAAATATGAAAATTATTGGATTATGAGACGTTGGCTGGAGGGGCATTTTGGTTATTTTACCTATTTTTGTTCCCTAGCTTTAGTTTTGATAGTGGAATCAGTTGTTTGCAATATTATTTATGATGTGTAATTGAATTGAATAGATTTGGGCCATTTAGAGTTTGATACTCGTGGCAAAGGCGCGATTTCTAGTGATATTGAGCCTATTCGAGGTAAGTGGCTTGTCTAACCTTGTGTGGGGGACCTTTCCCTTTAGGACATAATCTTTGAAAATTTGAATGCCTCGTACGTGACGTGACGAGCGCATACTTGAGCTTATTGTTGTACACCCGTTTCTACTTGAAGTATTTAAATTGAGATTTCTTGTTTACTTGTTCATTTTAGACTGTAAGTTTAAATCTGTGCTAGCTTAGAGAAGCATGTTTAGCTAAATTGCTTGCTTAATTGTTTATCTGTACTATTTGTCTTCTGTGAAGCATGTAGGTTAGAAATTTCTATTACTGGAACCGATTTTAGCATATATTCTAAGACTTTGAGTTGTTGTTGTTGTGTGTTTAATTTCGGACTACGGGACGACTTTCAGGGAGATCCCCCTGTACTTGATATACTCTGGAGTGAAGGTGTGGGATACCAAGAGATCCCCGGCTATTATTCCTTGTTGAGAGCAGTATTCCTTGTATTTTCACTTTTGCTTTCTATTAATGTTCTTCCTTATTTATCTAGGTTAGATTCTCGTTGTAGACCTTATTTAAACTGCTTCTATTATCTTATTATTTATTTTGTTTTACCTCAGTAGGGCCCTGACCTTTTCTCATCACTACCCAACCGAGGTTAGGCTTGACACTTACTGAGTACCGTTGTGGTGTACTCATGCCCTTCCTACGTATGTTTTTCATGAGCAGATCATCCAGGTACCTCTACTCAGGCGCACTATCAGCGAGGCAGGAGGATTTCGGAGACATTGAGGTAGATCTGCTGCGTCCGCAGACATATGAGTCTCCCTCTTACTCTATCTTTAGTACTTATTTTTCTCTCTTTCGGTTGTTAGATATTCTGGAGTTTTGGAGGCATATTATATACTTCTGTAGCCTGTGTTGCCCGTGAGTTTCCGGGTCTTTGGGAATGGTGTTAGCCTTGTGTTATTAAGTTTTATATGCCGAGTGGCATCCAGTACAGTTACTTTTAGTTATTTAATTTGGTTTTTCCTCTACTTTTTCCGCAAATAGTATATTTTCTACAATATTTGGCTTACCTGATCGTGGTGACTAGGTGCTATCACGACATGTTCACGATCGGTGAACTATGGTCGTGACAAGTTGGTATTAGAGCTCTAGGTTTATAGGAGTCACGAAACATAGGCTGGTTTATTAGAGTCTCGCTGATCGGTACGGAGGCGTCTGTATTTATCTATGAGAGGCTACGTAACTGTTTAGGAAAAATCTTCATTTCTGAATTCCTTGTCGTGCGATATTTTTGACATCAGTTCTAAACTTCTGTCTTCTATTCTCTCACAAATTGTGAGGACACGTGCTACACGATATGACCAGGCACCCGCGCCCTCTGCTGCCGTCGTTAGAGGCCGGGGCCAGGGTAGAGATCGAGGACGTGCACACGGTGCAATCAGAGCACTTGTGCGAGCTGCCACCGAGGTACCACCAGCAGATTTCGCTGGAGCCCAGGCACCTGGCACACCTACCACTGCAACTACTACTCCAGCACTCCAAGAGACTCTGGATCAGTTCATGAGCATGTACACTACCTTGGCTCAGGCGGGGTTTCTTCCCCTCACTGCAGCTATATCCCTGGCTGGGAGAGAGGCCCAGACTCCTGCAGCCTGCACTCCTGAGCAGAGAGTGCAGATGGAACAGGTCCTAGAGGTTATTCTTGTACCACCTGCAGCACCAGCACAGCCGGGGAATGGGTCAGCTATTTCCGAGGACGAGTAGTGTAGACTAGCTAGAGAGGTTCAAGAAATATGATCCCCCAGTGTTTAGTGGCCTAGCATCAAATGACGCCTTGCGATTTTTGGAAGAGTGTCATCGTATCCTTCGTACCATGGGCTTAGTGGAATCTAGCGGGGTCTCTTTCACCGCCTTTCAGCTTCGGGGAGCCGCCTATGATTGGTGGCGTACTTATGAGTTGGACAGTCCAGTCGAATTTGCGTCCCTAACTTGGACCCAGTTCTCTGACATGTTTATGAGAGAGTTTGTTCCCCAGAGCCTCAGGGATTCATGGCACGTGGAGTTTGAGCACTTGCTCCAGGGTACTGTGATAGTTTCAGAGTATGCCATCCGTTATACCAGGTTGGCCAGACATGCACCGACTTTGGTTGCGACAGTTCGGGAGAGAGTTCGGAGGTTTATCGAGGGTCTTATTTCGCCCATCCGGTCCAGCATGGCTCGAGAGTTAGAGATGGATATTCCTTACCTGCAGGTAGTGAGCATTGCTAGGAGGATTGAGGGTATGCTCGCCAAGGAGCAAGGGGAGAGGGAGGCCAAAAGGTCTCGAGAGTCGGGTCACTACTCTAGTGCCCATACCCCATCAGCAGGTCATTATGGTAGAGGTTATTCTAGTCGCCCTGTACATTCAACTCTGCCACCAGCCGGCAGTACTCCAGCTCCGCCTGCACCTTAGGAGCCTTATTATGCGCATCCAGTTTCTAGCGCGCCTCCTACGCGGGGTAATTCCAGAGGTCAGTCCAGCAGGCCTAGCCGTAGCTAGTCACAACCATCGCGTCCCCCCAGAGCATGCTATGAGTATGGTGACACCCGTCATGTGGTGAAGGATTGCCTAGACTTGGGAGGAGTACACCTCCACATACTGCTCAGCCACATCGTGCTCCTCAGAGTTCTCAGGCTATGGTCCCAACTCTCGCTGCTACCCTACCTGCCCAGCCAGCCAGGGGCGGAGGCCAGGGAGATAGAGGCCGCCCTCAAGAGAGGGGTCGTTCCAGATATTATTGTATTCCTGCTCGCACCGAGGCAGTTGCCTCCGATTCTATCATCACAAGTATTATACTGGTTTGTCGCAGAGAGGCATCGGTTCTATTCGATCCAGGCTCTACTTATTCATATGTGTCTTCTTATTTTGCTTTGCATTTTGGGGTGCCTCAGGATTCTCTAAGTGCCGCCGTTTATGTTTCTACTCCTGTGGGAGATTTTCCTGTTGTGGACCGCGTTTATCGGTCATATTTGGTTACTATTCATGGTTTTGAGACCAGAGCGGATCTATTATTACTTGGTATGGTTGACTTTGATATTATTCTGGTCATGGACTGGTTGTCACCCCATCATGCTATTCTTGATTGTCATGTCAAGACCGTGACGCTGGCTATGCCAGATGTTCCATGTATTGAGTGGAGTGGTACTTTAGATCACACCCCCAGTAGAGTTATCTCTTTACTTAAAGCTCAGTGTATGGTTGAGAAGGGGTGTGCCACGTATTTGGCTTATGTGAGAGATGTCAGTGTTGATACCCCTTCTGTTGATTCAGTCCCAATGGTATGGAATTTCCCCGACGTGTTTCTAGCTGACCTTCCAGGCATGCCATCTGATAGAGACATTAATTTTGGCATTTATCTGTTGCCGGGCACTCAGCCCATTTCCATTCCTCCGTATCGCATGGCTCCTCCTCAGTTGAAGGAGTTGAAGGATCAATTGCAGGAATTGCTGGGTAAGGGTTTTATTCGACCAAGTGTTTCACCATGGGATGCTTCTTTCTTGTTTATGAAGAAGAAGGATGGTTTTATGCGTATGTTCATTGAGTATCGCCAGTTGAACAAAGTTATAGTGAAGTACCGTTATCCTTTACCTCGTATTGATGATCTGTTTGACCAGCTTCAGGGCGCACAGGTGTTTTCCAAGATTGATTTGCGCTCAGGTTATCATCAGCTGAAGATTCGAGAGCCAGATATCTCGAAGACTGCCTTCCGGACTCGGTATGGTCATTACGAGTTCCTTGTTATGTAATTTGGGCTAACTAGTGCCCCAGCAGCTTTTATGCATTTCATGCACAGTGTATTCGGGCCATATCTTGACTCATTCGTTATTGTTTTTATTGATAACATTCTGGTGTATTCCCAGAGTCGGGAAGATCATGAGCAGCACCTGAGCACAGTGCTTCAGACTGTGAGAGAGAAGAAATTATATGAGAAGTTCTCAAAATGTGAGTTCTAGTAGAGTTCCGTGGCATTACTAGGCCATATGGTATCGAGTGAGGGCATTTGGGTGGATCTGAGGAAGGTGGAGGCCATGCAGAGTTGGCCCAGGCCCTCCTCAGCTACAGAGATTCGCAGTTTTCTGGGCTTGGTGGGTTATTACCGTCGCTTTGTGGAAGGGTTTTCATCGATTGCGGCCCCTATGACTAGATTGACCCAAAAGGGTGCCCTATTTCAGTGGACAGAGGAGTGTGAGGCGAGCTTCCAAAAGCTCAAGACAGTTTGACTTCAGCCCCAATCTTGATGTCGCCTACCGGTTCGGGGTCTTATATAGTTTATTGTGATGCCGCACTAGTTGGACTTGGAGCGGTGTTAATGCAGGACGGTAGGGTGATTACCTACGCATCCAGACAGTTGAAGGTACATGAAAAGAACTACCCTATCTACGATCTTGAGTTAGCTACTATTATTCATGGCTTGAAGATCTGGCGTCATTATTTGTACGGGGTGCCTTTTGAGATCTATACTGACCATCAGAGTTTACATCACTTTCTTAAGCAGAAGGACCTGAATATGCATCAGAGGAGATGGTTAGAGTTGTTAAAAGATTATGATATTATAATACTTTATCACCCAGGCAAGGCCAATGTGGTAGCCGATGCCTTGAGTCGCCGGGCGGAGAGTTTGGGGAATTTGGCATATTTACCAGCCTCAGAGAGACCTATGGCGATGGATGTTCAGGCCTTAGCCAGCCGGTTCGTGAGATTGGAACTTTCAGAGCCCAGTCGGGTTCTTGCCTGTTTTGTTTCTCGGTCTTCCCTATTTGATCATATTAGGGAGCGGCAATATGATGACCCTCATTTGCTTGTTCTTCAGGACAGGGTCAAGCATGGGGATGCCAGAGATGTGACCATCGATGATGATGGAGTATTGACGATGCAGGGCCAGATTTGTGTGCCAAATGTTGATGGTCTTCGAGAGTTGATTCTACCAGAGGCCTATAGTTCGCGGTATTCCATCCATCCTGGTGCCGCGAAGATGTATCAGGACTTAAGGCAGCACTATTGGTGGAGGCGGATGAAGAATTATATAGTTGACTACGTGTCTAGATGCCTCAACTGCCAGCAGATGAAGTATGAGCACCAGCGTCCAGGTGGGTTGCTTCAGCAGATTGAGATCCTAGAGTGGAAATGGGAGCGTATCACCATGGACTTTGTATCTAGACTCCCACTGACCGTGAGGAAGTTTGATTCCATTTGGGTCATTGTAGATCGGCTGACCAAGTCCGCTCATTTCATTCCTGTGTGTACCACTTATTCATCGGAGCAGTTGGCGGTGATTTATATCAAGGAGATCGTCCGTTTGCATGGTATTACAGTTTCTATCATCTCAGACAGAGGTACTCAGTTTACGTCACGTTTCTAGAGAATCGTGCAGTAGAAGTTAGGTACTCGGGTGGAGTTGAGCACGACATTTCACCCCCAGACGGACGGACAGTCTGAGCGCACTATTCAGATTCTGGAGGATATGCTCCGTCCGTGCGTGATTGAGTTTGGAGGGTCTTGGGATCATTTCCTGCCATTGGCAAAGTTTGCTTATAACAACAGTTATCAGTCCAGCATTCAGATGGCGCCGTATGAGGCTTTATATGGTAGGAGGTGTAGATCTCCGATGGGTTGGTTTGAGGCCGGGGAGGCCAGGCTATTGGGTGCATAGATGGTCCAGAGTGCAATGGAGAGTGTTAAGGTGATTCAGGATATACTCCGTGCAGCCCGGTCCAGACAGAAGAGTTACTCGGACAAGAAGGTTCGTGATGTTGTATATATGGTTAGTGAGCGGGTTCTACTTCGCGTCTCGCCTATGAAGGGCATCATGAGGTTTCGAAAGAAAGGGAAGCAAAGTCCGAGGTTTATTGGCCCTTTAGAGATCTTGAGGCGAGTTGGGGAGGTTGCTTATGAGCTTGCCTTACCTCCCAGCCTAGCCGGAGTTCATCCGGTATTTCATTTTTCGATGCTCCGGAAATATCATGGTGATCCGTCGTACGTGTTGGATTTCAGTTCAGTCCAGTTGGACAAGGATCTATCATATGCTGAGGAGCCAGTGGCTATTTTGGACAGGCAGATCAGAAAGTTGAGGTCAAAGAACATAGCTTCAGTGAAGGTGCAGTGGCGGGGCTAGCCGGCCGAAGAGGCGACTTGGGAGACCGAGTAGGATATGCGCAGCTAGTACCCTCATCTTTTGCTACCCCAGGTATGTTCTCTATGCTCATTTGAGGACGAACGAATGTTTAAGTGTAGGAGGATGTAACGATCCGACCGGTCGTTTTTGGAATTTACGCCCCGATTCCCCATTTACTGCTTCCCTTAGTTCATTTCTGCTATTTTGGTTTGCCGGGACATTCGGTTTTAGGATCTGGAGTGTTTTGGGACACTTAGTCCCTAAATGAGAGCTTAAGAGTTGAAAAATGGTCCGTATTTAGAACAGTGTGAAGACGACCTCGAAATGGAAATTCGATGGTTCTGTTAGCTCCGTTAGGTGATTTCGGGGTTGGGATCGTATTTGGAATGTATGTTGGATGTTCGTAGCTAATTTAGGCTTGAAATGTCGAAGTTCGAATTTTTGAAGTTTCCGGTACGATAGTGAGTTTTTTATACGAGGGTCAGATTTGTCCGGAAGTTGCTGTAGCTCCGTCATGTCGTTTGGGATATGTGTGCAAAATTTCAGATCATTCGGGCGAGGTTTGGTTAGGTTTTTGATCGAAAGTGTGTTTGGTTGGAATTTGAAGTTCTTAGGCTTGAATCTTCGCTTAATTCGTGTTTCCGACATTGTTTTAGGTGGTTTAAGGATTGGTACAAGTTTGAATAAGGTATTATGTGGTATTGGTGATTTTTGTTGAGGTTCTGGGGTCCTCGGGATGATTCCGGGTGGTTGACGGAAGATTTTGATGTTGGATGAATAGCTGAAAGATTTTCTCATCTGGTATTTCCACTTCTACGGCTTGGGAACCACAGAAGCGGAGCCGCAGAAGCGTCAAAACCGCCGCAGGAGCAAAATTCTAGTGTCTTTTTAGATTCTGTAGGTGCGGAAGTTTAACTGCAGAAGCGGTTACGCACCTGCGAGATAGTAGTCACAGATGCGGTCCTTGGAATTTTGTTTGAAACCGCAGAGTCGGTAATGGATCCGCATAAGCGGCAACCGCATGTGTGGTTTAAGACCGCAGAAGCGGAAATCTTGACTTTAATGAAGAATCGTAGAAGTGGCTCGTGGTACGCAGAAGCGGTCCTTTGTCCGCAGAAGCGGAAATGACTGTTCAGAAATATCAATTTCGAGGGTTTAGTTTCATAAGTTTTAAAATCGATTGAGAGCACAGGACAAGGCGATTTTGAGTGGTTTTTGAGGAGAAAAATCATTGGGTAACGTTTCTTTGATCCCTTTTCATTATACTTCATCATTATATAGTTAAATACATCATTGGAATTTGAATTTAGGATCAAACACTTGGTAATTTGGGGTAAAAACTTCATAGACCAAACTAATAGGTCTTGAGGGGGCATTTGACCTCCGATTTCGAAGATTTCTATATGGTTAGACTCGTGAGAGTACGAGGGTTCTGAAAATGTAAAAATCATTCGATTTGGAGACATTGGCTGGAGGGGCATTTTGGTCATTTTACCTATTTTCGCGCCCTAGCTTTAATTTTGATAGTGGAATCAGTTGTTTGTAATATTAATTATGATACGTAATTGAATTGAATAAATTTGGGCCATTTGTAGTCGGATACTCGTCGCAAAGGCGCGATTTGTAGTGATATTGAGCCGGTTCAAGGTAAGTGGCTTGTCTAACCTTGTGTGGGGGACCTTTCCCCTTAGGACATAATCTTTGAATATTTGAATGCCTCGTACGTGAGGTGACGAGCGCGTACTTGAGCTAATTGTTGTACACCTGTTTATACTTGAAGTATTTAAATTGAGATTTCTTTTTTACTTGTTCATTCCAGACTGTAAGTTTAAATCTGTGCTAGCTTAGAGAATCATGTGTTAGCTAACTTGCTTGCTTAATTGTTTATCTGTACTATTTGTCTTTTGAGACTTTGAGTTGTTGTTTTTGTGTTTAATTTGGGACTACGGGACGACTTCCCGGGAGATCCCCCTGTACTTAATATATTCTGGAGTGAAGGTGCGGGATACCAAGAGATCCCCAGCACATGTATTTCTATATATTAGGATACCAAGAGATCCCCAGCTTGCTTATTGAGGATACCAAGAGATCCTCGGGATACCAAGAGATCCCAGTGTATATGATGAGGATACCAAGAGATCCCCAGTGTATATGATGAGGACACCAAGAGATCCTCGGGATACCAAGAGATCCCCAGTGTATAAGATTAGGATACCAAGAGATCCTCGGGATACCAAGAGATCCCGGGTGCATATGATGAGGATACCAAGAGATCCTCGGGATACCAAGAGATCCCCGACTATTATTCCTTGTTGAGAGCAGTATTCCTTGTATTGTCACATTTGCTTTCTATTATGGTTCTTCCTTATTTATCTGGATTAGATTCTCGCTGTAGACCTTATTTAAACTGCTTCTGTTATATTATTATTTATTTTGTTTTACCTAAGTAGGGCCCTGACCTTTCCTCATCACTACCCAACTGAGGTTAGGCTTGGCACTTACTGAGTACCGCTGTGGTGTACTCATGCTCTTCCTGTGCATGTTTTTCATGTGCAGATCTTTCAGGTACCTCTACTCAGGCGCACTATCAGTGAGGCAGGAAGATTTCAGAGACTTTGAGGTAGATCTGCTGCGTCTGCAGACCGACGAGTCTCCCTCTTACTCTATCTTTAGTACTTGGGTTTCTCTTTTTCGGTTGTTAGATATTCTTGAGTTTTGGAGCCATACTATATACTTCTGTAGCCAGTGTTGCCCGTGAGTTTTCGAGTCTTTGGGAATAGTGTTAGACTTGTATTATTAAGTTGTACATACCGAGTGGCATCCAGTACAGTTACTTTTAGTTATTTAATTCGGTTTTCCTCTGTTTTTTTGCAAATAGTATATTTTCTGCAATATTTGGCATATCTGGTCGTGAGGACTAGGTGCCATCATGACATGTTCATGATTGGTGAACTAGGGTCGTGACACAATTGAACAAAACACCGGCACAAATTTCCATCATTGCTCTCCTACAGAGCTCCAATGTACACAAGAATGCTTTATTAAGGGTGTTTAGTGAGGCATATGTACCAAGCAACATCACCAGAGGAGAGATGGAAAACATGGTAGGGCAGGTATTGGAAAGTCACAAGATCACTTTTCATGAAGATGAGCTGCAACCAGAGGGGTTGAGTCATAACAAAGCATTTCATATCACCATGCCGTGCGAAGATTATTTTATCACCAGGATCCTGATTGATGGAGGGTCCAGCCTCAAAATTTGTCCGTTAGTAACACTCAGGACATTGGGAAAGAGGCTGCATGAGATCAAGGATGGGGCCATCAACACAAAAGCTTTTGACGGTTCCCAAAGGTCCACCATTGGGGAAATTAACATATGATTGGAAATGGGGCCTACTTGGTTTGATGTTGATTTTCAAGTGATAGAACGTGCGGGCATCTTAAAATCTATTGTTAGGACGACCATGGATTCGTGCCACTAGGGCCGTAGCGTCAACACTACATCAGGCAGCGAAGTTTGAGTGGAATCACCAAGAGGTGATCATTCATGGTGACGGTAGCAATCCCATATACAGTCGCCAAACCATCCTAGCAATATGAGGCAGAAGAAGGATAGGCGGGGAAACTTATTACCACATCGAGCGGGTCAACACCGTTGATAAAGATAAATGGTGGGACAACAAAATTGATAGCATATTGCATTGGAGCGGATACAAACCTGGCAAGGGACTTGGCAAGAACCTCCAAGGAATCTCTAAGCCTATCAATCTCAAGAAACAAGGCACCACCTTTGGTCTAGGATATGAGTATACGTGGGAAGAGTTCAACAACTGGTCGCCTCCATGGCGCGGCCCTTACAATCCATTGGAGCAGCCAATACCAGACTTGGAACAGACTTTCCAACCGGCCGAAGTTATCTATGGGTCGGAAGAAGAGGAAGCACTAGCAGCGATAAGGAATCTGTTCCTGGAAGACGATGATATGGATTGTTGTTTCATTCTCGAGGAGGAGGGGGAGGAAGGCCCTTCCATACAGGCTGTGAGCAGAGGAGCGTGCCTCAATAACTAGTCCATCAAAACCACCAAAGCCTGGCGAGCCTCGGGGTAGCAAGGCTGAATAAGCATCATGCACTATCTTTTATTTTTACTAGTTGACTTTACTTTCGCATTTTTAAATTTCTCAATAAGATCTTCAATGTTCAAAACAGTTATGGAATTTATCAAAGAATTTCGATTTTTCTTATAAATCAATACTCTTATTGTTTTCTCTCATTACTTTGCTTATACATCATTACTATTATTTGTCTTGATGAACCAATGACTGTGACATGCAATGAGATAACGCAACAAATGGACATAGACTCAGAGAAAGATGACATACCGGCAGAGATTGTCAAGGAAGTTGAGAATTTTGAAAACAGACCAAAATCCAACCTGGACGAGACTGAGATTGTTAAACTGGGAGACGAATAGAATGTAAAAGAAATACGAATTAGCTTTCACTTATCACCTTCAGAAAAGGAAGAGTACGCAGAATTTCTAAGAGAATATGTGACATATTCACCTGGTCATATGATGACATGACTTGTCTGAGTACATCTATTGTGGCACACAAACTGCCAACTGATCCGACATGTCCGCCGGTAAAATAGAAGCTCAGAAAGTTCAAGCCAGATATGAGTCTAAAAATCAAGGAAGAAGTCACGAAGAAGGTGAAAGCCAAAGTCCTCAGAGTAGTGGAATACCCAACATAGTTAGCTAACACTGTGCCAGTGCCAAAGAAGGACAGAAAGGTTAGAGTCTGTGTCGACAACGGGGATCTCAACCGGGCTAGTACGAAAAATGATTTCCCCTTACCAAAAATACACATCTTGATCGATAACTGTGCCAACCATGAGCTGCGGCCATTATAGATTATTTTGCTGGTTATCATCAGATCTGTATGGACGAGGAAGATGCTGAGAAAACGTCTTTTATTACGCCGTGGGGAATGTACTGCTTCAAGATGCTGTCGTTTGGTTTGAAGAATGCAGGGTCACCTACATGAGGCCTATGACAACCATTTTTCATGATATGATACATAAGGATATCGAGGTGTACATAGACGATGTTATCATCAAGTCCAAGAAGGCCACTGATCACATGGAAGATTTGAGAAAGTTCTTGAACAGATTGCGGATATACAGCCTAAAGCTGAACCCCACGAAGAGTGCATTTGGGGTTCTCGCTGGAAAATTACTTGGGTTTATTGTGAGCCACCGGGGAATAAAGCTCGATCCATCAAAGGTTAAATCCATTCAAAAATTACCACCATTAAAAAATAAGAAAGATGTGATGAGTTTTCGGGGAAGGCTGAACTACATCAGCCGGTTCATAGCACAGTGTACAGTTATTTGTGAGCCAATCTTTAAAATGTTGAAGAAGGAAGCTGTAAAAAAAATGGACCGATGAATGCCAGAAAGCTTTTGACAGAATTAAGGAATACCTATCAACACCACCCGTTTTGGTCCTGCTCGATCCAAGTAGGCCTTTGCTACTCTACATCGCAGTGTTAGATGGTGTCTTTGGTTGCATCTTAGGGCAGCATGGTGAAACATGGAGGAAGGAACATGCCACTTATTATCTCAGCAAGAAGTTCACTCCATATGAAGCCCGATATTCTCTGTTAGAATGCATCTGTTTTGCTCGGACTTGGGTGGCCCAGAAGTTGAGGCATTATTTCTGTGCCTACACTACATATCTCATATCAAGGATGGATCCCTTGAAGTACATTTTTTAGAAGCCCATGCCCACCGGCAAGCTAGCCAAGTGGCAAATCCTGTTGAGTGAATTCGACATTGTCGACGTGACTTAGAAAGCAATCAAGGGACAGGCACTAGCAGATCATCTTTCCGAAAACTGCATGGATGGAGAATACGAACCCTTAAAGACATCCAAATAGCTATGAGATTATATGCCCTTGTAAGACTTTGTCGGCACCTACACCATGATTCCATTACATAAGGCTACCATAAAGGTATTGTGAGGCGCAGAGGAGTGATTATATAGCCAAGGCATAGAGGCAACACTACTGGTGCTATTGTCACCCTTATTTGTACTCTTCCTATGCAGTTCTTCTTTTGCTTTTTAGTATTAATAAAACTAGCCCTAGGCACCTGCCTAGTGGATTTGCTAAAAAAAGAACATTTAAAGGCGTATTTTCCTGATGAAGAGGTATCATTCATCGGAGAAGACATTGCAGAATCCTATGATGGGTGGAGAATGTTTTTCGACAGAGTAGGAAATTTCAAAGGAGTTGGCAAAGGAGCGGTCCTTGTATAAGAAATCGGTCAGCACTATCCAGTGTCAGCTAAGCTTAGGTTCCCCTACACCAACAATATGGCCGAGTACGAAACCTGCATCCTAGGGCTCAAAATGGCCATAGACATGAACATTTAGGAGTTGTTAGTAATCGGAGATTCAGACTTACTCATACATCAGGTCCGAGAGGAATGGGCAACCAAGAACTCTAAGATACTCCCATATCTGCATCACATGCAAGAATTGAGGAAGAGGTTCACAAAGACAAAATTCTGGCATGTTCCCAGAATCTAGAATGAATTCGTCGATGCATTGGCTACTTTGTCATCCATGATAAAACATCCAGACAAAGACTTCATTGATCCCATCCCAGTAAAGTTCCACGATCAGCCGACTTACTGTGCCTATGCTGAGAAAGAAGCAGGCGGAAAACCTTGGTTTCATGATATCAGGGAATATTTAGCAAAAGGAGAATACCCAGAACATGCAAATGCTATTCCGAAATGCACACTCCGTAGGCTGTCCAACAATTTCTTTCACAATTGAGGAATCCTGTATAGGAGGACTCCTGATTTGGGACTACTCAGATATGTCAACGCAAAAGAAGCATCCAAGCTGCTAGAAGAAGTCTATGTTGGGACCGTGCTCCACATATGAACGGCTTTGTTTTAGCCAATAAGATACTCTAGGATGGTTACTTTTGGATGACTATGGAAACAAACTGCATCTAATATGTCCGTAAAAGCCACCGCTCCTAGATACATGCAGACATGATAAAGGTGCCATCAAATGATCTTAATGCAACAAGTTCACCACGGCCCTTTGCTGCTTGGGGAATGGATATTATTGGTCCGATCGAGCCAGCCACTTCCAAAGGGCATATATTCATCCTAGTAGCAATCGACTATTTCACCAAATGGGTCAAAGCAGCATCTTACAAAGCAGTGACTAAAAAAATCGTGGCAGACTTTGTCCGTGACCGTATCATCTGTCGATTCAGGATTTTAGAGTCAAACATTACTGATAATGGCTCAACCTCAACAGTGACTTAATGAAAGCCATGTGTGAAACCTTCAAGATCAAACACAAGAATTCCATAGCCTACAGGCCTCAGATGAATGGAGTCTTAGAAGCATCCAACAAGAACATCAAGAAGATACTGAGGAAAATGATAGAGAACCATAAGCAATGGCACGCAAAGCTATCATTTTCTCTATTGGGGGTATCACACTGCTGTCTGCACATCAATCGGGGTAACTCCCTATATGCTTGTTTATGGTACAGAAGCCGTCATTCCCACCGAAGTAGAAATCCCTTCCTTAAGAATCATATAGGAAGCTGAGCTCGACGATGCAGAATGGGTGAAGATTCGTTACGAACAGTTAGCTCTCATAGATGGAAAAAGAATGAATGCAGTTTGCCTTGGTCAACTTTATCAGAAGATGTACAGAGCCTTTAACAAAAGACTCAAGCCGAGACAGTTCACAATAGGGCAGCTAGTATTAAAGAAAATCTTCCCGCATCAAGACGAAGCTAAGGGGAAATTCTCTCCCAACTGGCAAGGTCCATACATGGTTCACTGGTTTCTCACAGGAGGAGCCCTTATACTTGCAGAAATGGACAGAGAAGTTTGACCGAAACCAATCAATTCAGATGTAGTCTAGAGCTACTATGTGTAATCTTATGTTTTCCTATATGATGTAAATTGAACTACGTCTGACCTTATTCCCGTTTAAAAAGGGATACGTAGGCAGCCCTATGGGTTCACTCACAATTCAATAAAAAATTTATTTCCCCCCGAAATTTGAAACTGGGGCAGAATTTTGAAGAGGACCCTTAAAATTCTGAAGTGATTTCAGCCGATCAATGCAAGCAGCCGCCAGAAGCATCAACCCATTAAACTAGGGCAGATTTTTTAGGAGGACCATCAAAATTCCCTAGCAAGAGAGGTTGCAATGTCTTGAGCCATGTCACAATCGTCGGTTCATCTAAGAGTTATTTCTTAAATATATACTTACGACATATTTTTTCAAATTCATGCATGTTTAATATCGAAATCACTTTGTTCAGCACCCCAATGATACTTGCCGTATCACCGTATCAAAGCCGAACGGGTCGTACAAAGCCATCAGTGATACAAACTAACATCCCCTCTACAAAACTCACGACTTTTCTTTGGATGCAGACACCTGGATTGCGAAAGCACCTGACATAATGTGAGCACACGATTTTTGTCTCGCTTAAATTACTCCTATAGAATATATAAAATTAGGATTTTCCTTTTATTATTTAATTTTTAGGATTTAATTGCGTATTTTTGTGTGTATTTTTTTTTGTGTGTGCGTAATAATTCATAAAAAAATACAAAATAGTACATTTGTATTTAGGACCCAATTTCATATTTTATTAGTGAATTAACATTACAAAAATGGAAGAAAATAACAAAATAGTTCTTTTTGCATTTTTACTTTTAATTTTCAAATTTGTCCTAGTTTTCTTTTAAAATTAAGAGTTAGTTAATATTTGAAAATTAATTAGTTTAGTTTTAGAGTTAAATGAGGTCTATTATTTTTAATTTTGTATTTAACAAAATCTAAAAATGAGAAAAAGAAGAGAAAATGAGGTAAAAGTTTAAAGAAATAGAAGTCTTAAATAAAGTACCCAATTTTTGGGCCAGCCCAAGTCTTTGAACCCCTGAACCCGTTCAAAATCACTCAAACCCGGCCCAAAATCACGCCCATACTCGGTCCAAATGCCTCGTCTCTCGGATCATTGAAACGATATAGTATAGAGGTATTACTACGTCATTTCGTGTTCTCTAAATGATGAATTAATCATGGCCTTCCATCCATCATAATCCAACGGCCCTGGTTTCCTTTTTAAGGTTTAATAAATGTGTCTGAAAATTTTAGAAAACCTAAGGACCAAACCTTTCTTCCTCGTACTTGAGCTCTGCCACCGCCCTTCGTCGTCCGCCGCCGGCCAAAAATTGCTTCTGCCGGCGACAGGTCTCCAAATACTCCCAAAAATACATTATGGATTCCTCTCCCTCTCCTCTTTCCAAAACTCCAAACCCCGTCCCTCAAATCCCAGCCAAACTCGTCGAATGTCGAATCGAAAAGGCCGACCAAAACCCTAATTCATCCAAATCTTACCACCATGTGACCTCCTCACCCTCTTCTTTACGAATCCATTGTCCATAGCCTTCGAATCATCCCTGAAATGCTCAAAATTTAGATCGAAGTTTAGCCAGAAACCCTAATTTCTCAAGGTTCGGGGGTTCACTGATTTTGGACTATAATAGTCTTTAATCATGTGTTTTCTCATGAAAACACATGATTAGGGACGGTTTTAGTCCAATTAATTCCAAGCTGGTTGGCCAAAGCTCAAGTCGAACTAGGTACTTCATTTTACCTTCTTTTCTATTATTCTTTCTTTCATAATTTTTATTTTTTATTTTTATTCCTCTTCTTCTATTTTTGCTCAGTGATTTCATTTATTATTTTATTTTTGTTCTTGTGCCTGATTTGCATCCTGGACATAGGTTTCTTTTAGATTGTAGTTACATAGTTTGTTCATGTTATTAGCTTGATTTTACTGCATTGCATGAGTTTTATTGTGTCCATTTAATTTTTGTTGCTTCAGTTCAATTATTTGTTTTATTTGCTCGTTCACTTGTTCTTACCAGTTTAATAGTAGTGAATTTAGTTTTAGGATCCCTATTAATTAGAGTTAGTTTAACTTAGATATTTTCCCTAGTTAAATCTCATTTCTCATGGTTTTGTTTAAAATTGCTTATCTGATTGTTGAAATTAGGGAGTTTTGGCTTTGATGAATTAATCATTTAAGTCACTAGGCCATTTGGAATTTGATTACTTGGCCCAGACCTAGTCGTTAGGCTTGGATAAAATTCAGCGGTTTTTAAGGGCACTTTAGGTATTTCAAAGTAGAGAATCTTGTAGTAACTGACAATAGAATTCCCTAGAAGCTTCTGGATAGGGTTCTAATTTGAATTTCAGAAGTTTAGTAATATAACTTGGAAATCAATCCAAAATTCTAAGGACTTGTCACACCTCATTTTTACACACCTACCCCGAAGGATAATGTATAAGGGAGTTTTTCCATTTAAAGTAACATTATTTGAAATGGGATTATTTATATATTTTTAGAGTCGCCACTTGGGAAAGGATTGGCTTTTGGTGTCCCAAGTCATCGGTTTGACTTAAATCCCAAATCCAGGAAAATTTTCGACTTTCCAATTGGAGTCTACGAAGCAGAAATTCTGAATAAGGAATTCGGTTGACCCGAGGGGAGGTGTTAGGCACCCCAGGATCCCGTGGTTCTAGCACGGTCGCTTAAATTATTATAGATGGCTAAAAATCTGATTTTTATACACGTTCCAACCTATATTGCAATTTTTAGATTATTTACCGCCTTTAGTTAAATTTTTTAAGAAAGTGAATGTCTTTTAAAAGAACGTATTTTCGGATCACGTCACATGAAATTCACCCGGATCCTCGACACATTCTTATTCAATGTTTTTTGATTTGGATTTGGGTTGCATGAAATGCACATCCGTATTTAAGAAGGTAAAATTATTAAAAGCGCGCCTAAAGCTACTAATGGGTTATTATCTTTGCAGTGGGCCGTAAAATTCGCTAAACGGCACGCCCTGAATTCTAAGTATTTTAATAAAAATATTTAATGAGGGCCCCGTAATTTATGTATTTTGCTTGGCGAGGCTCATCTCATTATTTATTTAAAGACCAACCTAAAGCAACTGCGATTTTTCTATTTATGTTTTTGTCTCTAAAAGGGCCTAATTAATTTTCATTTATGAATTCGGACTTGAACTGGGGGACCCTCTTAATTTGAACCCGCTACATAACTCAAAAACCTAAATTCATATTGCAACTTAATTTCCATATTCCTAATATAATTTTTTAAAGGTTTTTAACTTCTAACAATTTTGGGCCTTTCCAGCATTTATTGGGCCTTAAAGGTTTGGCCCAGGTCCGATATGTGAAGCTGGCCGGTCATTGGGCTTCAGTGAAGTCCAGGCGTGGGCAATTCTGAAAAAATGCAGGTTTCATTTTTGGTTCTACTTGCAGTTTGTTTTTCTAACATTCAAATTACATGCAGACAATATACTATGACCATAAGCATTTAATAGTAGAATTGTCAAACTTCTAATTTTTAACCCTTAATTCTCAAACAAATTGAAGTAACAGTGAGATTATAAACTGAAGCATGTAATCAATTGACAATTAGACTCCCACCAGTACCAATACTATAGCCGATTTTATGCTATCTACTCACAATATTTTGCACTTCCAGTTGTTAATATAAAATCAGCTGTCTATTGTAGTTATTCTCCTTGTTTTGAAAATGAAACTACAAAATACTTACACTACATCATCTACTGGAAGCAAATTAACATTCACATGGCTTATAACTAACTCAAAATACTCAACTAATTTCAAAAATGAAACCAGTCCGACCCAGTCCAAATTATTCAGTCCTTCATAGTCTCACATATCTATAATCAAAGCTAATTGAGGTCTAATTATGCAGTCTAGAGTTCAAAAATATATTAATTGCAAATAAAAACAAAACTACTCTAAAACTAAAGCAGAAACAACAGAATAATTGGCAGCAAACGAGATTGCGACTTCATTTCATTTTTTCAACTGGGAATCTACATGAATTTCAGAACATGGAATCAAAGTACAATAAGATGAAGGAGAATCAGTAGAAAATAGCAAAGCAACAGCTCATATACAGTCCAACAAATAGCACCAGAATTAGTCCGGAATCGAAATGTGAAAACACAGTTCCATTAATCCACCAAACATACTTGAGTAAACCAAAATGATTCGAAATTGAACCCAGGAGATGATTTCTGAACTTCAGCAAATAGAAACAGACCAAAACAGCTTGAACAAAACCCAAATGACTTGAAATTGAATCTAGAAATAATAGGAAACTCGGATTAAAACTAACTTGCAATCAAACTCAGAATTTCAATGTAACAGTATTTTTTTTTAATTTTCTACTGGATTTTTATATGTTTTTGGATTTTTTACAGGAATTAAGATCTAGAAGAAGATTTGAACTATAGGGATGCAGATCTTGAAATTCCTTAGATTGTGAAGTTTAAATTTGCAATTCAGAAGTTCATAAAGGGATTTGGGGGGGGGGGGGGATTAAAAGATGGAAAATTTTGGGAAATTTTTCAAAAGTCTAAAATCTTTTTTTGGAATTTTTGAGGTGTGTGAAACTTGGGGAATTTTTCAGATCTGTGAAACCATTAAATGAAGGCATTAGGTCTGCTTTTTATAGGCAAGGAAGGGGGAGGAATGCCTAGAGGTTTTCACTCATTCCTTCCCCCCCCCCCTCTTTTATTTAAGAATTTACTCATTAATCCCTAAATTTGTGGCTTGTTGCCCAAGTTACAGCATTAAGAATTCAGAAACTTACACTAAGGCCCCCTTCTAGAAGGACCTAGGATATTCTAGCTTTATTTTCTACCTATGGAATACCTATAATACCCTCACTTTTATTATGAAATTACTGAGCCTTAACAAACTAACCCATTTTAGAGGCCCAAACTACCCCTGACCACCTCTAAAATTACTAAACCTTATTAAACTAATAAGCTATAACCAATCACCTAAAATTGAACTAATTGGACAATTAACCAAACAAGGAAACAAATTGTATTAACCATTCATGAATCAACTAACTAACACAAAATTAAACCTATTAAAATCAAGCATGAAGGATGAAAACAACACTGCCATGAAGAACAAATAGGCCAAACTTAACTAAACCCTAAACATGGAATTATTAATATAATTACTACTTAAACTGATTTAAACTAAACTCATTAACACTAAACCATAAGGAAATACTAATTGATTCAAGTATTGAAACAGACATCAGATTCAAACAAGGCCAAGACTATCAAAACAGATTATTAAAGGATCAGACTAAAACTAAAAATTAAAACGAATTAAAATCTAAACGAGATGAACAAACAAGCAGAATCGAGCACAAAAGCAAAACAAAAATCAGAACAGGAGTGATAAAAACAAAAACGAAAATTAACCCAAAAATTAAACTATAGTCATAGAATTAAATCAAAAACCACAGGAAAGAAGAAAAAAACATAAACAAATTCTAAAACTTACTGTTATGACTCTAGGATTCCGCTGCTTCTTCAATCAATCCTCGAAATTGATTTTTGTTAATGTTATATGCTTATCTTGTTAAAGATAAAACATATGACATTAACCAAAATCATCTGAGCTATGAAATTCACAGAAAGGTTTCAAGGTTTAAGAATTTTGGAGTTTTGCTTGGATTTGAAAGATTCCAGATATGGATTCGGGTAGAGGGAGGTGAGGGGATTATCAGGTATCAATTTGGGCGAGTTTGTATGAATTATGATTTTGGCCGGATTTTTCGATCTAATATTCGAGAGGTTTTGTTATGATTTGAGGGAGATGGTTTTGGGGGTTGGAAAGAGGAGGGTAAGGAGAGCTAGTGGTGAAATATTGGGGTCGTTTGGAGCTTCGCCGCCAGCGAAGGCGATTTTCGGCCGGCGGCGGACGGTGGAAGGCGGTAGAGACACGGGGTTAGGGTTGTACGAGGAAGGTAAGGCTTTGGTCTTAAAAATTTTAGAATTTTGGACACTTTTAATTATAATAAAAGACCAAACGTGGGCCATTGGATGTGAGGGATTGATGGCCAGGATTGATTTGCTACAAAACGACACTGTTTTGTAATCTGGGGAGTGGACCGGGTTAATGGGCATCTGGGCTTGGCCGGGCAATGTATCTTGAGGGCTTGTTTGGGCTTGAATTTGTGGCAAAAAATTAGATGGCATGGATCAATTGTTTTCTTTTCCTTTCTTTCCCCCCTTTTATATATTTGTTTTCATTTATTTCTTTACAAAATTAAAACTAACAAAACCTAATTTAGCTCCCAAACTTAGACTAATTAATTTTCTAAAAATAAACTAAATCCTAATTTAAAGGAAACTAAACCAAAAATGTAAAATGTAAAATTTACTATTGTGAAAGGGCTATTTTTGTTATTTTTCTCTTATTTTAGTAATATTAATTAACTAGTAAAACTAAAATATAAAATCGAATTCTAAATGCAAATTCACTATTTTTGTATCTTTTTTATGAATTATGGCAACTAAAATGCACACAAAAATACAAATAAGACACAAAATCATGCAATTAATTCGTAAAAATTCAAATAATAAAGAAAAATCCTAATTCTAAGGAATTTTATAGGAGTAATTTAAGCGTGGCAAAAATCACGTGCTCATAGTTGCCCCTATTTGCTCGAAGACACAAAGGGTTTTCGAGCAAAGATAAATGAGCACCATGAATGGTTTTTGCCTGCTCAGCACTCTATGAGAAGCATTTTTAAAACCGTCTGACCGAACCCTGCTTCAAAGGCTGCCTACATATCCTTGGCTATAAAGGAATTAGGTGAGTGTAGTTCTGGAAGGTTTGGTAGCTGGGACTACCAGGAGCTGTGATCTCACTGCTGTTGCTGCTGCTACTGCTTGCTGACCTTATTATTACACCAAAAAAGGAAAATCAAAGCTAAGCTAGCTATGCCTATCAACTATGAGTTACAAGATTCCTATCTATAATTCTCTTTAAACTTGATCTTGAGTCTTAGCTGATTTTGCTGTGGACTTGGATCTGAATTTTGATGCTCGCAAGTTGTAGGTGTTTACTTCTTCATGTAGCATTGGGTTAAAACAGGATCAGCGGAACTTGTGACTTCAATCAGATTTTGAGCAATCCGCACACTTGCTTGCTTCATATTTGAATTCATTTCTTTTTGTTCTTTTCTTTCTTTCTTTATTCTGGATCGGGAATCACTCCATTGGTCATCTCGCACCCTATGTTTTGAGGTCAACCTGCTTCAAGATATCAAAACAAACAAATGAACAAAATTTTCTGCCACGATTTTTACTAGGAAAATTTTGTGAGTTAGTTGGGACACGTATCTAAGCAGTCAAATTAGGATTGTATATTTTTTTGAATGAATCCAGGTTATGCTGGAAAATGACCGAGTTATGCCGAAAAAGAAAAAGGATCTCGGGTTATGCCGGGACGAAAAGAAAAAAGATCCTCGGGTTTTGCCGGGATTTAGAAAGAAAAAGCTCCCTGGGTTATGCCAGGGAGATCCTCAGTTTTTTGGCCGGGATTTGAAAAGAAAAAGCTCCTTGGGTTATGCCAGGGAGATCCTTGGTTTTTGGCGGGGATTTGGAAAGAAAAAGCTCCTTAGGTTATGCCAGGGAGATCCTCGATTTTTTGGCCGGGATTTGGAAAGAAAAAGCTCCTTAGGTTATGCCAGGGAGATCCTCGATTTTTTGGCCGGGATTTGGAAAGAAAAAGCTCCTTGGGTTATGCCAAGGTGATCCTCGATTTTTTTTTGCTAGGATTTGGAAAGAAAAAGATCCTTGGGTTATGCCAGGGAGATCCTCGGTTTTTTGGCCGGGATTTGGAAAGAAAAAGCTCCTTGGGTTATGCCAGGGAGATCCTCGGTTTTTTGGTCGGGATTTGAAAAGAAAAAGATCCCTGGGTTATGCCAGGGAGATCCTTGGTTTTTTGGCTGGATTTGGAAAGAAAAAGCTCCTTGAATTATGCTAGGGAGATCCTCGGTTTTTTGGCCGGGATTTGGAAAGAAAAAGCTCCTTGGGTTATGCCAGGGATATCCTCGATTTTTTGGCCGGGATTTGGAAAGAAAAAGCTCCTTGGGCTATGCCAAAGAGATCCTCAATTTTTTGGCCGGGATTTGGAAAGAAAAGTTCCTTGTGTTATGCCAGGGATATCCTCGGTTTTTTGGATGAGATTTGGAAAGAAAAAGCTCCTTGCTACCATGGTTGGTTTTTCTTTTGGGGTTTTCATTTTTATTTCTTTTCTCCTTCTTCTTCTTCTTCTTTTTTTTCTTCTTTTCTTCTTCTTTTTATATTTTCCTTTTTTATTTAGCAAAGCGCAAGAAAGAATTTGGGGAAACTTCCTTTTTGGACGTTTTCCTGCTGCAAAGCTGTTTCAGCGCTTGTGCATTTCATTTCTTTTTGGGTTGCACCCGCTTCTTGCACGGTTGCTCTGAATAAGGCCTATTTTCAACAAAGAACAATTTGTTAGTTTGAAACGGTGGTTGGATTTATGGCCTTGATCATCCCAATCTCTTGATCTCGGCCCCATTTCCGTTGAGAACTTTGCTGCTTGTTGGCCTTGAGGGTGAATCTATTTTCAAACTGACCGTGTTTAGCCTTAGGATTTCATCATGACTCGCTCGTGTGGGCTCTAGCCTTTTTACTTTATTCTGCCCTTAGGACCTTTGCCTTTGACTTTCTTTCTTTTCAAACGTCTTTACTTTGGAAGCAATCAACCGCCATGGTCAGTCGGGATTGGACTGACGCACCCGCTGAGGCTAGGTATCTTCTTTGGCTTTTGCCAGGCGGAGCCCTGTGAAACCAGTCCTGCCACCTTTTCTTTGTAGTAATTCGGAACCAGAGTTTAACCGAAAAAGGATTCAAGGAAGAGATAAACAAAAGGCGAGCAGATGAGTTTTAAAGAGAAGCGTCCCTTTCGGGGAAAAAAAGGACTTATCTTGGGTGCATGCTGGCTTCAAATGTCATGACATGCTTCTTGGACTAGAAGCCCGACCCACACAAACTTTCCAGATTCTCATGAACCCATTGATCCGCATTTCAAGACCAGGGAATATTGCCAGGACTCTTTTAGTGGTGAGATGTCTTCTTTTCGGCCGACAGCACCCTGCGGGTTTTCGCCAAACGACCTCTCTCATTTCTCTTCTCATTGTCGCTCGATAGTGCTCTTTGCAAGTTTTCACTAAGCGGGCTCTCTCATTTTTAATTTATCTACTCACCATCACCTGATGGTGCCCGAAGGTTTTCACCAACAAGACTCTCTCATTTATTTCTCTCGATTTCCAACAATGACGTTTTTCATTTCCCTACTTTTTCCAATTGATCGAAAGGACTTGAACGATGTCTTTGGGTAAAAAGGATTTGGGAGGAATTACATTGGAACCATTTCGGTGGATTCATAGCCGAACGATCATATCATCTGCCCCAGTTTCAACTTTTGGGGAATTAGGATCTTTGTTTTGGTGTGACTGAACCTCAGCGAGAGGCTACCTACGTATCCTTTCAGAATCAAGTCAAACGTAGTTCAGGCAAATAATTTTTGTTTTTGTTTTTGTTTTTGTTTTTTTTTTTTGTTTTGTTTTTGTTTTGTTTTTCTTTTTTTTTTCTTTTTCTTTTTCTTTTTCTTCTATTCTTTTTTTTTCTCTCTTTTTCTTTTTCTTTTCTTTTTCTTTTTCTTCTTTCTTTTTTCTTCTTTTTGTACTTTTGGGTTCCAAAGAGGGTGACCAAAGAAGTGTAACCGGATCAAAGGGTTTACGATGGATTGATAGTGTTTAGGGTAGCGGGAAGGAAAGCCTTCGTCATCTCAATTACACAAAGCCATCAAACCAGGGGACCTAGACATAGTACCTTTTGACTGCATCTGCATTGACTGCTGTTTCAGGGTCATGTCCTTCAATGTCTCCTAGATACAGTGCTCCTCTTAGCAATATTTTCTAATTAGGAGAGAATTTTCCTTTTGCTTCCTGGTGATGAGGGGGAATGTGTCTTAACACGGGTTGCCCCCCTTCAGAATTCCTGGGACCCACTTTTTTGTTATAGGCGCGAGCTATTCTTTGTTGATACAACTGTCCGGATGTGCCCTGAGTACACTCTTTTGTTCTAATGTATGGACCTTTCCAACCCGCGAACCAATTTTCCTTTAGTTGTTCCAATTCTTTGTTTTATATCCTCAAGGTTACCTTCTTCCCATTTTGACTCTTGATTCATGATTTCGAATATGGCAGTGTTTTGGGATCTAGGCATGAAGTCCGCAAGCATGTCATGTTATTTAAAGCTGCATTATTAGAGCTAAAGAGAAGGAATGAAGGAGAAAAAATAGCAAAATCAGAAAGAATAAAGAAAAATGAACGATGAAATATTAATTTCATTTATTGGAATTTTGAAGATAACAGGATTCACATTCGGGAATTCAAAGACAGGAAACTACAGGAAACATCCGAGTTACACCCTGGAATAACTCAGGATGCAGAAAAAAGTAGCAGACGGGTCTATCGGGACTCCCGCCTGATCAGGATTGGCATAGCCTTCAAGTTTTGAATCTTGGCGCTTGGTCCCATGTATAACATCTTAGCGGTGCTAGTACCTTCCCCTGGCTGAACCATGTTGGTTTAATAAATCATTTTTCTCATAGCTCCACATATATCTTCGATTTCATTAGTCGTGAACACCTCATCGTCCTCATCTTCGCCATACCTAGGCTTGAGAAAGGTATCATAGAGATGTGGCAATGGTTGTGGCAGAACCCATCCTTCTTTCTTCCTTTCCTCAGCCTATTTTTCATCATCTGGGGTAGGGTGGAAGCCTATCCCAAAATACTTTTCCGCTGTGGGTAGAGTCACCGGCTCGGATATTCCTTGCAAAGCTTTTCCCAACCCTTTTTCCTAATTTGAAACCGTGTCTAATCATTTCTTTGGCCACCATGATTTAAGCATTAGACAGGAAAGGCTGGGGGCACGGATTTCTCTCCTAGTACTAGTCAGCTACCACAATTTCAAAGGCTTGATAGACAATATGCTCACTTCCTTCCTTTGCCTCCAAGCATGGGACATATGGGTCACGATAAATGGACTGCTCATCTTCTCCGTGGACCACGCTCTCCTGATCTTCATACTCAAATTTTACCATCTGGTGGAGGGTATAGGGCATAGCTCCTGCAGCGTGAATCCAAGGCCTTCCCAGAAGAAAGTTATAAGATGTATCCATGTCCAACACCTGGAGAGTTACCTCGAAATCCACTGAGCCTACAGTTAATATCAAATCAATTTCACCGATGGTATCCCTCTTGATGCCATCAAAAGCTCTCACGCAAACATTATTGGGACGAATCCTTCTTGTCCCGATTTCAATTCTTTGCAACGTGGAGAGTGGGCAGATGACAACTCCCGAGCCTCCATCCACCATGACTCGCTTGACATAGTAACCCTCACATTTGACATTCAGGTGCAAGGCTTTATTTTGGGCCGCTCCCTCTGGAGGCAAATCATTTTTATTAAAAGAGACTTGGTTGACGGCGAAGAATATTTCTGTCATTCTTTAAAGTTGTTCGATTGACGTTTTAGCTGGCACATACGCCTCATTCAAGGTTTTCATAAGGATCTTCTTATGTTCGGTGGATTTTGTCACCAATTACAATAGTGACACTTGCTCAGGACACTTCCTCAATTGATCAACTGTTTCATAATCAAGCGTCTTCATTTTCTGTAAGAAGGCCTCTGCTTCTTCAGCGCTTATCGGCTTCTTAGATAGGAAGCGCTTTCATGTGGCGCTATTTACCTCCTGTACATTTGAATATTTTTCAACAGGGACAGTTCATGGAAGTTCTCCCAAAATTTCCTTGCCTTTGTATGTAACCACTATTTGCTGGTATTTCCATGGAACTACAGAGGGGTCGGTCATTGGCTTCTGTGGATGCATCCAATAACCACCGGCTCACTCAGCCAAGGCGGTTTAATTGTCTCCAGTACCATATAGGCCCCTTTTGGCACATACATTTGTGTTCCCTTCTTCACTTCAAACTTCTTCGAAGCGCTCACAACTAGTGGTTTCCCTTAGCGACCTCGCAGAACATAAAGAACCCCGTGTTTAGGAGGGACCGGCTCTACTTTTGTCTCAGTTTTCTTTTCAGGCTCGGTTTTGACAATTTTATTCTTCTTCTCCCCTTTTTCCTGCTTCGAGGCTGCCTTGGGCTTCAATTCCGCATCGGCAATAGCAATTATGACTTTTAGGGTCGGATCAAATTCCCGGTCTTCACAAATCATACCGATTACCGGCCCATTGTTATGAGCGGGCAACGGGTTATGGTCACATTCAGGGCTTCTTCATCCCTTAACACAATTTTTCCTTGTTCGATCAAATATTCCACAGCTTTCTTCAATGTCCAGCAGTTGTCAGTACTATACCCTTCAACTCCTGAATGATAGGCACATCGGACTCCCCATTGATAGGCTAGAGATTCTGGGTTCTACCTGTTTTGGGGAATAGGTTGCATCAGATTCATCTGGACGAGCTTCAGGAACAAACTGGAGTAGGGTTCACCAATCGGTGTAAAATTTGGTCGTCTAGGTGGTTCCCGAGGGAGGAAGTTATTTTGTAGTGGTCGTGGATTATATTGGTTTTGGTGATGAGGCCGGTTCCTTTGGAATGGAGGTGGATTTTGGTTAGCTTGTGGTTGCGGTTGGCCGAAAGGTTGAGCATTCATTATCGCATAAGGTGGGGGAGCATAGGCCATATCAGCATGAGGATAGTAGTGTTGAGAGGTTCTTTCAGAAAATACCGGTCTAGAAGCCCAGTATCTTCTTCCTCTCGATGCTGTCATAAGTGTTTCATCTTTCTTTTTGCCTTTGGCCATTCCTCTAGACCCGCCTTGGATAGCTTGGGAGGTTGCTCTTATGGTCGACTGGCTCAAGATTCTACCTGTTTTTAGCCCATTTTCTACCATTTCCCCAATTTTAATCGCCTCTGCGAAAGTCTTGCCTATGGCTAACATCATATTCTGAAAGTATTCTGTTTCTTGGGCTTGAAGGAAAACAGTGACCATCTCTACCTCATCCATTGGAGGCTTCACTCTTGACGCCTGTTCACGCCACTTAATTGCATACTCGTGAAAACTTTCTGAGGGCTTTTTTTTATATTCGCCAAGGAGTTCCTATCTGGCGCAATGTCTATATTGTACTGAAATTGTTGAACAAAGTCTCAGGCCAGATCGTCCCAAATATGCCAACGCGAGACATCTTGATCCATATAACACTCTGAAGCGATTCCAATTAAGCTTTCCCCAAAATATGCCATCAGCAATTCTTCTTTCCCACCGGCCCCCCATAACTGATTGCAATACTTCTTCAAATGAGCAATGGGATCGCCGTGCCCGTCATACTTTTCAAATTTTGGTGTTTTAAAACCTGATGGCAAATGTACATGCGGTAACATTCACAAGTCTGTATAAGAGACACTCTTTTGCCCGCTCAAGCCTTGCATATTTTTAAGCTCTGCTCGAGGCTTCTCATTCTCTTTGCCATCTCATCCTACTCTGGGGCTTTAGGGGTTTTGTCCTACCCCGGTGTAAGCTCGTATGGTGGCTATTGAGAATAGGTGTATTAAGGATAATGAGGAGGGTCAGCTTGGAAGACGGGATTTTGGAATGTGAAGACTGAATGGTCAACAACATGCTTGGGTAGCGAGGGTTGTATGGTTGCAGAGCACGGTGGAGCCGTAAAGATGTTGGGAGCAGGTCCAGACGGGAACACCTGGGGGCGAACCTCAGACAGTGTTCCAAAGAAATGAGTAGTTATGGTAGGTTGCCCCAAATGAGTGTTTGGGTGGCTGATGGGGACAGTGGTAGCACCTCCAGATCTAGGGAATAACTCCAGGACTCCGGAAATGGTGTTTGGAGGTTCCTTTCTGTTGTTCCAAGCATCCCACATTTCCATCAATCGCAGGCACAAGATTCAATTTTCTTCAGCTGTAAAAGACTCAGAGGCCGGGACCCCCGAGATGGGGATGTCTTCGGGTATGGGGATTTCAGGCAGAGTCATTTCGGATGACATCTCTGCAATTCCTTTTGATCTTGTGAAATATCGATGTGAGGCAATCTTACCACAAACCAACCACTATTTATAAAAAGCTCAGATGGAAATTGGCAGCAACAACGGTTAGTGTGAAACAAGTAACAGATAGGTAATTGCACATTGGCGTGTGATACACCTATACAGTTAAATGAATATCTACATGTTTTCTTCGGTTGCATGCGTCATCCCGGCTTTTCTCTTATTCCTTTTCTCTTTTCTTTTCCTTTTTGTTTTATTTTCTCTCATTTTCTTTTCCTTTTTTTCTTTATTTTCTTTTCTTTGGCCATGGGTTTTCGATCAATGCCTTATTTTCCTCCTTTGTGTTCTTTTTCTCTCTTGTTTTTCCTTTATTTATTTCCCTCGTATTTCTCTTTTTCTCTTTTTCTTAAGGTTGCGGTCGAATCTTATGTAGATTTCCTACGTATCATGGCCCCGCATGAATCAGACCAGGTATAGTTCTTGCAAATAAATGCAAAAGTAAGGCAATAATTTTTGGGAATTTTCAATTTTTTATTAATAAACAATTGCGATTAGAAAATTTAATAGACCATTTGTTTTTATTTTCTTGAGAAATGGAAATTACAAAGACAGACTCAAAAGCCAAAATACAGACTCGATTAACTAAGAATACATCAAAGCTTCAAATCCTGGGGCCCGCAGGGCATTGTTCGGCATCGCCACAGGCCTGCGTGCAAGACCACTTTGCAACTCATCTAAATCATTCATGACCTGGCGAAAAAATATCACCACTGAGGCAAAGAACGTGGTACGACTCATCCGCTCATCGGCCTGACACTTCATGACAATATAGTTGGCAATGCTTCTGATCCTTTCCTTGATATGGCCCTTTTCTTGGAGGAGTCGACTTATTTGTTGGGTACGAGCCTCTAGCAACTGAGAGTCCTAGAAGTGAAGGTCTTGTAGCAATTTTATTTCCTTTTCGATCTCGGCAATTACCCCATAGTAATGGTCCCTCTCGGCCTGAAATTCTTTGTCTCGCCGGGCTGCCTTTTCTTCCAGGGTATTCATTTTTCTCTTCATGCCAACAATGGTTCCCTCGTAGTTTTTCTTCATTTGTTGCACAAATTGGGCTCTTTCTTCAGTCTTTCCTTATGCGCCTCAGATTTTTCTGCCTTTTCCTGGCAGTCCAAGACTTCATTCTTTAACCCTTTAATCAACCTTTCACCAGATAGACTTCTTTCCTGGTTCCTGGCATCTATTTTCATTTGCTGTATTTGGGCTTTGAGTGCTTCATTCTCCTGAGCCAACTTCTTTTTATCTCCTTTATCAGCTGCAGCCTGTACACTCTTTTCGAATTGGAGATCTCGAACCTGTTGTTCCAACTTCCTTATTCTTGCTCGGTATTGCCTTTCCTTGGCTTGCCAATCCCATTGAACCTGGGCCCTGTCGGTAAATTGCTACACGTTTGGCCTTTTAGCAGTCCTCTCAGGGATTTGAAACTTTTTTTCAAACCACGTCAAATATTTAGGATCTACCTCGCCTTTAGCTTGGTCCTGTGCTATGGTTTTAGGCTTGAGGTACCGGCACTCATTCCATATCTTTCGGATTCTGTCTTCAGGGAATGCAGCCTTTGGGCCTAACTCAATGACTTGCCCACTCAGGTCTTCATCATTGTGCACTGTCTGGAATCTTCCAAGCTATCGCAAAACTCGGTAAGGAGCATAAGGTTGTATGCTCTGAATACCCATCAAAAGAATATAAGAGACCTCTGCTTATGTGTATACAGTTTCAGTAGCAGGAAGCCATCCATAAGCCCATTCAACTTTATTGTGGTCCGGGATCTTAAGCATGACGACCAGGCCTCAGTACCCTTAGGGAACACAATACCTGTCACCCGGGTCTCGAATTCTGCAATACAACTCAACCCGGTTAAACCGTAGTTCATATAGCCTGTGCGGTGATAGAGGTGTTCCTGTATCCATAACTGTAAGAGCAAATTGCAACCTTGAAAGAATTTCACACCTTCCCGACATTTGGTCAAAGCTCGGTACATTTTTGCTACAATTAGGGGAACCGCTATGCTAGTAGGTTTTTTTCATGCCAACATCTAGCATTCCTACAAGGCCGAGGTCTATGTGACCATCTTTTCTTGGACAAACCACAACTCCCAGAAAGGCTACCATGAAGGCTAATCCCCGTCGGGCTTCCCATTTATCTTTATTTCCGGCATGTGTCAAGCCGGTGTTCGGTTCCTCGAAACCTTTTGGGTTACCATAACGGTGATATAAGAAATGTAATGTACAACACCCTTCCGCCATATGCGGGTCTTGGATTCCCGGCTAATGTTCAACAAATCCAGGAACCTATGAAGGGTTACCGGTCGTGGGGCTAGTGGGTATCTACCTCGAAGGTTCCCGTTGAGACCCGCATATCCCGCAATATCTTCTAATGTAGATGTGAGTTCAAAATCTGAAAACCGGAATACGTTACAGGTCGGGTCCCAAAATGGTATTAGTGCCTCAATAATATTCTTCCTCGGTTTGATGTTCAATAATTCAACGAGGCCGCCAAAAATTTTGGCCACAGTATCTCTACTTCTTTTTCCTAGATCATGCCACCACATATGGAGTTTCAAGGGGATCTCGCTCAGGACTGAGAAGATTTCGATGTTACTTGAAGTCATCCTGCACATTTATTTAGGGAAATTTCATGATTTGTTTTGAAAAAATGGCTGTTTGTGCAAAAAAAAATTATTTAGAAAACAAGGACTTGGTTTTGCGAATACGACCTTTCAGCACTTCTGAGGGGAAGATTTTAAGGCTGTGCCCGCAAACCATTTGAAAATGACTCAACGTGGTTGTTCTTGCAAAAACGGCCTTCCGGCGTCCTTTTGGGGACATTCGGCTTATTTTAGACAAGAAGGGCATCACCCGACTTATTTATGACAGAAATGAAAATTTGGTATTTTTGGCTATTTTTGCAAAAATGAAGGTTGGACCCGAGGAGGGCTGCCTACGTATCTCACATCCGGTGAGAATCAAACCAACGTAGTTCGGGCAGATTTGCCAAAATCAAAACAATTTTGATCAACAACTTTCTTTCTATTTTTCAAATATTTTGACTTTTTTTTTCATTTTTCCAAAATCCGGCAGCATTTCGGTGCTATTTGGGTATTGGGTTTTTCAAAACAAATGGTAACCCTTACTTAGTCCTAACACTGCTTATTTTCTAAATTTTCACTCATTTAGACAAGCCGGTCAACATGCAAAGTCGAGCAAATAAATGCACAAGTAGCACATAAGATGCATCAGGATCGTCAATTCATTTCAGGTCACCTGTCCTAGACGGACCCAACCCCTGTGTTGAGTCCCCTAAGTCAAATGCATGTGATGCAAACAAAACGTCCTACTAGGGATCCGGCATGAGTTTTTGTTCTTCTAGGTTTAAAACCTAGGTTTATTGATATAGACCTGGCTTACCCGAGCGGACAACTCGAGCCGAGGGGGAGGCAGCATTTCGGGGATACAGAAGCTCCACCGGCTTAGCAACTAATCCAACCTCGTTCTAAATTGGGAAAGACTCTAAACAAAAGAGAAGCTACACGAAGTGCACCCAGTCCAAATTATTCAGTCCTTCATAGACTCACATGGCTATAATCAAAGTTAATTTAGGTCTAATTATGCAGTCTACAGTTCATAAATATATTAATTGCAAATGAAAACAAAACTACTCTAAAACTACAGCAGAAACAACAGAATAATTGGCAACAAACGAGATTGCGACTTCATTTCATTTTTTTAGTTGGGAATCTACATGAATTTCAGAACATGTACCCGGAATCAAAGTACAATAAGATGAAGGAGAATCAGTAGCAAATAGCAAAGCAGCAGCTCATATACAGTCCAACAAATAGCACCAGAATCAGTCTGGAATCGAAATGTGAAAACACAGTTCCAATAATCCACCAAACAGACTTGAGTAAACCAAAATGATTTGAAATTGAACCCGGGAGATGATTTCCGAACTTCAGCAAATAGAAACAAACCAAAACATCTTGAACAAAACCAAAATGACTTGAAATTGAATCTAGAAACAATAGGAAACTCGGATTAAAACTAACTTGCAATCAAACTTAGAATTTCAATGTAACATTATTTTTTTTGAAATTTTCTATTGGATTTTTGTATGTTTTTGGATCTTTGATAGGAATTAAGATCTAGAAGAAGATTTGAACTATAGGGATGCAGATTTTGAACTTCCTTAGATTTTGAAGTTCAAATTTGCAATTCAGAACATCAGAAAGGGATTTGGGGGAAAAAATTAAAAGCTGGAAAGTTTCGGGGAATTTTTCAGAAGTCTAAAACCTTATTTTGGAATTTTTTAGGTGTGTGAAACTTGGGAAATTTTTTAGTTCTGTGAAACCTATAAATGAAGGCATTAGGCCTGCTTTTTATAGGCAAGGAATGGGCAGGAATGTTCTAGAGGTTTTGACTCATTCCCCCCCCCCCCTATATTTCAGAATTTAGTCATTAATCACCAAATTTGTGGCTTGTTGCCCAAGTTACTGCATTAAGAATGCAGAAACTTACACTAAGGCCCCCTTCTAGAAGGACCTAGGATATTCTAGCTTTGTTTTCTACCTATGGAATACCTATAATACCCTCACTTTTATTATGAAATTACTGAGCCTTAACAAACTAATCCATTTTAGAGGCCCAAACTACCCCTGACCACCCCTAAAATTACTAAACCTAATTAAACTAATAAGCTATAATCAATCACCTAAAATTGAACTAATTGGATAATTAACCAAACAAGTAAACAAATTGACTTAACCATTCATGAATCAACTAACACACACAAAATTAAACCTATTAAAATCAAGCATGAAGGCTGAAAACAGTACTGCCATGAAGAACAAATCAGCCAAACTTAACAAAACCTTAAACATGGAGTTTTTAATATAATTACTACTCAAACTGATTTAAACTAAACTCATTAACACTAAACCACAAGGAATTACTAATTGATTCAACTATTGAAACATACATCAGATTCAAACAAGGCCAAGACTATCACAACAGATTAATAAAGGATCAGACTAAAACCAAAAATTAAAACGAATTAAAATCTAAACGGGATGAACAAACAAGCAGAATCGAGTACAAAAGCAAAACAAAAATCAGAACAGGAGTGATAAAAATAAAAATGAAAATTAACCCAAAAATTAAACTATAGTCATAGAATTAAATAAAAAACCACAAGAAAGAAGAAGAAAACAGAAACAAAGTCTAAAACTTACTGTTATGACTCTAGGGTTCCGCTGCTTCTTCAATCAACCCTCGAAATTGTTTTTTGTTAATGTTATATGCGTATCTTGCTAAAGATAAAGCATATGACATTAACCAAAATCATCCGAGCTATGAAATTCGCAGAACAATTTCAAGGTTAACAAAAACCTAGATTTAAGAATTTTGGAGTTTCTCTTGGATTTGAAAGATTCCAGGTAGGGATTCGGGTAGAGGGAGGTGAGGGGATTATTAGGTATCAATGTGGGCGAGTTTGGATGAATTAGGGTTTTAGCCGGATTTTTCGATCTAATATTCGAGAGGTTTGGTTATGATTTGAGGGAGATGGTTTTGGGGATTGGAAAGAGGCGGGGAAGGAGAGCTTGTGGTGAAATTTTGGGATCATTTGGAGCTTTGCCGCCGGCGGAGGCAATTTCCGGCCGGCGGCGGATGGTAGAAGGCGGCGGAGACACGGGGTTAGGGTTGTACGAGGAAGGTAAGGCTTTGGTCTTAAAAATTTTAGAATTTTGGACACTTTTAATTATAATCAAACACCAAACGTGGGCCGTTGGATGAGAGGGACGGATGGCCAGGATTTATTTGCTATAAAACGATGTCGTTTTGTAACGTGGGGAGTGAACCGGGTTAATGGGCATCAGGGCTTGGCCGGGGAACGGATTTTGAGGGCTTGTTTGGGATTGAATTTGTGGCCCAAAATTAGATGGCATGGATCAAATGTTTTCTTTTCCTTTCTTTCCCCCCTTTTATATATTTGTTTTCATTTATTTCTTTATAAAATTAAAACTAACAAAACCTAATTTAGCTCCCAAACTTAGACTAATTAATTTTCTAAAAATAAACTAAATCCTACTTTAAAGGAAACTAAACCAAAAATGTAAAATGTAAAATTTAAATTTGTGAAAGGACTATTTTTGTTATTTTTCTCTTATTTTAGTAATAATAATGAACTAGTAAAACTAAAATATAAAATCGAATTCTAAATGCAAATGCACTATTTTTGTATCTTTTTTATGAATTATGGCAACTAAAATGCACACAAAAATACAAACAAGACACAAAATCATGCAATTAATGCCTAAAAATTCAAATAATAAAGAAAAATCCTAATTCTAAGGAATTTTATAGGAGTAATTTAAGCGTGGCAAAAATCACGTGCTCACAAGAGTAATTAGCTAAAACTGAAAAATAAAAAAGGGACTTAGGGGTAAAATAGAAATCTGAAACAGCCCTAGTTTTGGCTATAAAAGGGCACACTCATTGTATTGTTTCACAATTTTGGAGGTTTGAAAATTTGAAATTAAAATTCAAAAACAAAAGTTTGAAATCTGAGGGTGTAAGAGTTCCTTCTAGATCTTAGATCTTCTGAAAACCAAAAAATAAAACAAAAACTTCCAAAGTCATTGTTACATTGAATTTGTGGAGTGATCTCGAAGTTTCAGGTTCTGAAATTCAATTTCCAGGTTGAACAAGGTTGAAAAATGGTTTAAATAGTCCTGTTAATTCAGTAGTGAAAGTTTCAGAGATCATGGGGGTTATATCAAGTCAATTTTGGGTCGTTCAAGCTTATTTTTTGTTGTTTACTGGTTTTGCTATCTGAAATCAACTCCTGGATTGATTGATACTATTTTCTAGGTTTAAAATCGATTTGATTGTTGATGTGTGTTGTTGTTTGCCTAGCTAACCTCGTTTCAGTTCGTTTTGTGCAATTTTTCAGGTACAATTTTTGACTCAAGTGATATTGAAGTTTAGATCAGTGTGTATGAACAACATTTGAAGTTGAATGACGAAGAGTTGTTTTGTTTTCACATAAACTTTCTATTTAGCTATGATACTCATTTGGACAATTGCCTATTTGTATTAATCTGAACTATATGGACTGTTTATTAGCCGTAGTGTTAATCAATTTTAGTTTTGATTATTATGCTGATTTAATGTTTAAAATAGACTAAGTGTTAGTTAGGAGTTAGGTTTAAGATGAGACTGTATATTTACATCGATGTGAAGCAAATAATTTCTGTAGCTATGAATGTTAAGTTTAATCTTCAGCTTCAGTAGGAATTTTAAATTTAAGATTTAACAAGTATGCAAGTAGCTTTACAATTCAGTTCTATTTACAACACTTGTTTTTTTCATAACCAGAAGTAGCACTGCAGTATAGTTAACTCTTTTCTGTATTTGATGTTTCAAAATATATTCTGATTACTTTAGTTTGATCATCGACTTCTTTACATGTTTATAGAAATTCGTTAGCCTAAATATGATGATAACATAAAATCTGGAGTTAAATTGGCAATGATTGTTTGAACTGCTCTGTAATCTTCCTGTTCGACAGGCTTAATTTTTTGAATTAGGATCAGTAGTTTTAAAAAAAAAGCCCAAATTTCCTTTGTATCCAAGCTAATAACCCCAGTTTTGAAATAAATTTAGTAGTGTATTTTCGGCTTGCTGGTAAGCTTGGGCTAGACAGCCTATTCGAGTTAGTTTGGGTCCTAATTTCATTGGTGCATGGCCCAGTTCCAATCTTGGATTGCCTTCTCATTTGGGTCTGTACAGGGGCCAACATCTGGACAGCTCTTCATAAATATAGTTGAACCAATCTTAGGGCCAATTTCGAGGCCCAAGACACTGAAGTCTACATTGAGGCTATTTGTTTACTTTTAAATATACGTTTTGGGCCTTCAATTTAGCTAGCAGATTTGAACTAAGGGATTTTCAGCAATGTAAACTTCCCTTGTTTAAATTTGGACCTGATCTTGAGGCCCGAACATTTTTAGAATACTTTAAATAATGTTAATTAATTAGGCCTTTAGAGAAAATCACTAATACGAAAGTTCTAAATCATTTTAGGATATCCTTAAAAAAATTTGAGGTGCGCCGCGCCCAAATACAATCACAAATTGTGTGGCCCTCTTTAATTACTTCATTCAAATATTTAGAACTCGGGACGTGCCATTTAGCGAATTTTTATGTCCTCCCGCAAAGTTAATAACACGCTAGTCACTTTAAGCGCGTTCTTTAATAATTTTACCTTCCTAAACTCGGGTGTGCATTTCATATAACCCAAATTCAAATCCCAAAATGTCGAATAAAATATGTTGAGGGGTGCATTTCATGTGACGTGAACCAAAAACATATTTTGAACGACGTTCAATTTCCTAAAATTAATTAAATGCGGTAAATCATTTTAAAATTTTCCTATAGGATGACATGTATTAAAATCAGATTTTTAGCCATTTATAATAGTTTAAGCGACCATGCTAGAACCATGGGATCTGGAGGTACCTAACACCTTCCCTCGTGTCACGATCCAAAATCCACTAAGGGTCGTGGTGGCGTCGGACACCGCTGTCAGGCCAGCCAATTAGATTACCGATTTAAAAATCCTTTTTAAATACATCAAATTCTAGAATTTTCTTTCCATTTTCACAAATAAAAGGGTTTCCATTCAATTCAAATTAACAATAACAATTAAATCAACTTTTCGAAAACCATCCCAGAACCCGGTGTCACAAGTGCATGAGCGACTACTGATAATGAAATAAAATACAACCTCTGTCCGGAATACAATGGA